>CP045891.1:32615936-32631752 GCA_013387185.1 Caligus rogercresseyi
AATTCCAGTCTCAAGCATACAAAACGGAAAAATGTAATGAAGACCCAATGACGACTTTTTAAGGAACTTTTTTAATATGAAAAATCACATGCGATGACATCACTAAAACAATTATTTGTGTGATTATTCTTTCTGCGATTTTTAAATACCAGCCGTAAGGAATACAAAACGGAAAAAAATGGCAATGAAGACCAATGACAACTTTTTAAGGGAATGATTTTAACATGAAAAGTCACATGTAATAATTCACTGCTTGTTCGTGTGATTTCTTTTTTATGATGTTTAAATTCCCAGCCTAAAGGAATACAAAAAGGAAAAAATGGCAATGAAGACCCAATGACGACTTTTTAAGGAACTTTTTTTAATATGAAAAATCAATGCAATGATTTCACTGAAATGGTTCGTGTGTTTTCTTTCTTTATGATGTTTAAATTTCCAGCCTTTTGGAATACAAAACGGAAAAAATGACAATGAAGACCAATGACGAACTTTTAAGGAACTTGTTTAATATGAAAAAGTCATGCGATGACATCACTAAAATTATTCGTGTGATTTTTTTTCCGCTCCAGACTATTATCAAATTGGAAAATCCCGAGCAGCGCCGGGTAACATTAGCTAGCCTTATCTTTACTAATAAAAAAAATATGTTCGTTGTTCGTTTCCTGTATCTCCCGAACCGGTCCTTAGATCAGACGAAATTTTCAGTTAATAGTTTTGAGAGCTCAGGGAGTGTTTAGTGGGTTGCCAACTCCAGGAAAATTCGTCATCGAATGTTTATTTATTCGCCAAACGTTTTTGTCATTTTTTAAATTGCCAAGTTAGATTTTGATAAATTATCTGTAGATAAATGTAAGGTAGTAAGACATGTTTTGTTTTATTCAGTGTTTACTGGAAAATTCATGTCTGCTACAGGATTTCGTAAAAATATGTTATTTTCATCCCTGTTGTTCCCCCCCAAATTTAAGTTTTGTGGAAAATAATAGCTCTTTTTATAACGAGAATTATATTTTAATAATGCCTAGAGATAGAGAGTGATGTCAAACACTCTCAAACTTTCTTGATAAATATATGAAGTCTCTTAAGTTTTTGTTGTTTTCCCCATCAACGGAGATCAAACAAATACTCTGATATCAGCGCTACCATACATATATTATGAAATGATTCAAAACAGAATTCTTTTTATGATATTTAAATATCACCTTTAAGGAATACAAAACAGAAAAAATGGCAAAGAAAACATATACTATGATATCAGCGCTATCATACATATATTAGACAATCTATGATCCCTATGAAACGATCCAAAAATGAATTCTTTTTATGATATTTAAATACCCAGCCTTAATAAAGACAAAACGGAAAAAAAAATGACAAAGAATACCCAATGATAACTTTTTACGAAACTGATTTAAAAATGAAAAGGCGATGACATCACTGAAATTATTCTACGTTTCTTTTTTACGATGTTTAAATACTCAGCGTAAGGAAAAAAAACGGATAAATGGCATGGCATGAAAGGCCCAAGTATAACTTTTAGGAAACTGATTTTAAAATGAAATGCACATGCAATGAAATCAAACTATGTTTATTCGTGTAATTTCTTCTTTCTATGATTTTAAATACCCACCAATAAAAAATACAAAACAGAAAAAATGGCAATGAAAAAACACAATGACGACTTTTAAGAACTGATTTTAATATTAAAAATCTATGCAATCATATCACAAAAATATTCGTGTGATTTTTTTTTCATCCAGACTATTGTCAAGTATAAAAATCCCGGGCAGCGCCGGGTTGCATTTGCTAATCTATATTTATAAAAAAAAGAATTCCGTTCGTTCGTTTCCTGTATCTCCCGAACGGTTCATTAATCTTTACAAAATTTTCAGTGAATAGTTTGAGAGCTCAGGGAGTGTTTTAGTGGGTGTTGTCAACTCGTGGAAAATTCGTCATCGACATGCTATTTTTATTCGCCAAAACGTTTTTTGACGATTTTTTAAAATTGCCAAGTTAGATATTGACCAAAATTTTTGTGGATGAGACTGAGGTAGTAAGACGTGTTTTTGATTTTTTCGGTGTTTACCGGAAAATTCGTTTTCTACATGATTACTTTAAAATCAGACATTTCTATCCCTGTCTTTCCCCCCAAATTTAAATTGTTGCAAATACAACTTTTTTATATTGCAACATGGCGCTAAATCAAATTTTAATAATGCATAGAGATGGAGAGTGATATCAACCACTCTCAACTTTTCTTGATAAATATGTGAAGTCGTACTCTTAAAATTTTAATGTGTTCCCCCATCAACGGAGATCAAACAAATACTCTGATATTCAGCGCTACCATACATATATTCGGAACTATATGTTCCCTGTGAAATGTTTCAATAAATGACTCTTTTTATGAAGTTGAAATACCTATCTTTAAGGAATACAAAACGGAAAAAAATGGCAATAAAGACCAATGATAACTTTTTAAGAAACCTGATTTAAATGAACAGTGCGATGACATCACTGAAATTATTCGTGGATCTTTCTTTTGACGATGTTTAAATACCCAGTCTTAAGGAATACAAAACGGAAAAATGGTAATGAAGAGCCAATTAAACTATTGAAGGAACTGATTTAATATGAAAAGTCACTTGCGAGGACATCACTGAAAATATTCGTGATGTTATCTCTTCTTTTAACGATGTTTAAATACCCAGTCTTAAGGAATACAAAACAGAAAAAATGGCAATGAAGACCCAATGACGAATTTTTTTAAGAAACTAATTTAATATGAAAAATCATCGTTTTCCGTTCGTTTGTTCGTTTCTCGGTATCTCCCGAACGGTTCATTAGATCTTGACGAAATTTTCAGTGAATAGGTTGAAGAGCTCAGAGTGTTTTAGTAGGGTTGAACTCGCGAAAAATTCGTCATCGACATGCTTATTTATCCCCAAAAGTTTTTGTGCGATTTTTTAAAATTGCCTAGTTAGATTGTGACCAAATTTTTTTGGGATGAGACTGAGGTAGTAAGACGTGTTTTTTTTTGTGAATGTTACTGGAAAATTCGTGTTCTATAGATTACTTAAAAATAAGTTTTCTTGACCCTATTTTTCTCCCCAATCGTAACAGTTTGTGTGAAAATAACAACCTTTTGTATTGCAACATCGCGCTAATCAAATTTTAATAATACTAGAGATGGAGAGTCCAGGCCATCCTTTAAAAAATCGCCAAAAAACGTTTTGGCGAATAAAATAAGCATGTCGAAACGAATTTTTCGCGAGTTGACAACCCCACTAAACACTCCCGAGCTCTCAAAACTATTCAATCACTATCAACTTTTCTTGATTAAGAAATGAAGTCACACTACCATTTGAGTTTTTCTTTGCTGTTTCCCCCATCAACGGAGATCAAAAATAATGCTATGATATTCAGCGCTTCCATAACATATTCGGCACTTTATGACTTACAAAATACCTTCTTTTTACAATGTTTAAATACCCACCAATAAAGAATCATATTGGAAAAAATGGCAATGAAGATCCAATGACCTATTAAGGAACTGATTTTAATATGAAAAGTCACATCACTAAATTATTCGTGTGATTTTTTTTCATTCCAAAACTATATCAAGTTGGAAAATCCCAGGCAGCGCCCAGTAACATTCGCTAGTATATTATATTTCTTAACGATGATACATCTGTTTTGTATGTTTTAAATAGACAAATCCTTTATATGTTGTCTCCCTTTCTTATGGACATAATTTGTAGACCCTCTTCAATGTCTCATCATCATCCTTCTCTAATTGTAAAGATAGAAGAAAAAAATAACAAGTGAAAAAAGATCATAGAGCTAATGAGGGGGTTAATCTACAATGAAGTATTATTTATACATACATATAGGGTCCATGTATTAAGAATGTAAGAAATTGTAGGCTTCATTGAAGGAAGAATGTTTCCATTTGGAATAAATGGTTGATGGGTGTGCTTGTATGCTGAGAGGGGGGATGAGAAAAAAAGGAGGTGTTTGATGATTATGTTGTGATAATGGTCAGGAAAAAGACACCGCATTGAAGAAGAAGAAGAAAAGGAAGAAAAAAATCTTTGTGCTTTTCTTATCCCATTCATCGCTCGACTCACAGATTTCGATGGTGTACTTGACGCAGCAGTAGTTCACTCAAGTTCCTTTGGTATGGAGGGAATCAAAAGGATTGAAGTCCATCTATGTATGGGAGTGAAGGATAGCCGCTACTTCAAAAAGGTAATGAAGATAAATATAATCCATGTAAGTAATAATTTATTTATTAACTAATTAAATTAATTTACACTTATATATGATTGTACAATCATATATAGAGTGTCAAGTATTTTAACGCTGAAATTCGACGTATTTGCTATGATCACCATTGTTGCGGACAGGGGGACGACATCAAAAGTCATAATAGAGTAAGATCTTAATTTGAATAATAATAATTCTGAAATAAGAAATGATGTCATTGCATTCCCTATTTGTTATTAATCATAAAAGTATGTATATTATTTTATTATTAAGTCCTCACTTTCTCTTAGGGATTTTGTGTAAATTTCTTCCAAACAATAGAGATACAAACGTCGATATTCAGCGTTGCTTCTGTATTTTATATGAGTATCTCTCATTAAATGTGTCTTGGCATTAGAATCATTGTTCGACATTTGTTTATATTTAAATATTTTTAAGTAAGCCAGAGCAGAAACAATCATTGGGCAATCAATAGGGATTATTAAAACATGTTCTCTCTTTCCTTTATATATATATATATATAAATATGCATATAAAGATATATATAAACTATATAATATATATTCAGTCTAAAGATACTCTTTTTATAAGGTTTTTTTATTTAAAAAATCACTCTTTGCACTCGGGAGATAATCGAATCTACTGGGTTCGTAACGATAGAGTTGAGGTCAGTACACAAATATAATATCTTGTCCTTTTAGAATACATATTATCAATTTTTCATACTTTTTCCTGTAACAAAAACCATTGTGTCAATCGTTTCTGATAGATTAGCTTGGTGGCTTTGTGTGTTATTCTATCAATCACGATATAGGAACACAAGAAATAAACTTTTACATTTGCTAGAGCAATAATCGATTTGTTATACTTGTCTGTACATATATTGGCGAGGGCGAACCCCAATTTTTTGGTTATTATTACAAATAATGGATAGATCTGAGAGGCTGCATCAAGCCTGTTGCAATACTTTATTTTAAATTGTGGCCAAGTTTTCTTCTGGAAAATGTTCATAAAGCTATATTTGCCATTACCGTTTTTATTTGACCATTAATTATTATTACAGGCATTAATATGCTCCATATTTATTTTGTGAATATATAAAAAGGGGTTTTAGAGAAAACATTAAAAACTTTATATGGTGCCATTACTTCATTTTGTCATAATAGAAATTTTAAATGTTTACAACAATATTAAATTATGGTTCAAAATAAAATACTTGAACAATTACCATTTCAACCCAATCTGCTGGCTTTCAAACCTAAAAATTCCTGTACAGGGATTTGCCGTAAATTGGGACTGTTACTATGAAAAACGAAAAATGACTATAATTAGGTTATTAATTAATATATTGAATGAAATTTTAAGAGAAGTTTAATAAGGTAACATATATTGATATTATTTTATATGCCCCCCTTTGGCCTCAATAACAGCCTCAATTCTGGTCCTGAACCTCCGAGCAGTAGCCACCACATCACTGGTAGGGATCTTCTTGCAGTTTTTGATGATGGAGGCCTTCAGTGGTCAACGCTGCCATGAGAGTGTTAGTTGACTCTTTCTTGAAGGACGCCCCAGAGAAAATAATCAAGAAGGTTCAAATCTGGGTTATTACTAGGCCAGTTTTGAGCCTTCACGAAATTGGGAACTTTCCTGGCCAACAAGGTCTGTGTGGTCTTGGACCCATGTCATGGTGCAGAGTCCTGGATGAGTACCACATTGTCCAAACCAAACTTCTCATCCATCCAAGGGATAATAACCTCCTCCAAGATTCTCCACAGTGTTGATCTTGAGGCCGGCTTCAACGAAATGGGGGGGGGGGGGGCAATGATATTGCCGTCGCTAGCCACGGCACTAAAGACCATCACACCGGCCGGATTTTTCGTCTAGAGGACAGGAGGGACAGCAGAGGGCTCAAAGGTAATCCCTCTGGAATTCTGCCTGTCGATTTTGGTGTCAACAACGAACTTCTTTTCGTCCACAAAAACAACCACTTTAGAAGCATCTTGGTGTTTGAGGTGGTTCAACAACTTTGGGCACCTCTCAGCCCTGATGGTGTTGGCCTTGTCTGTGAGGAGATTTCTGGTCCTTCGGAAATACGACTTTATCCCCGGTTGTTGTTAATGGCCTTGGAGATGGTGGAGACATGCATACCACGGTTCTTAGCGAGGGTTGTCATTGGAATTGTCGGATTTGCCGTAATTGACCTCTTCAGGCCAGCCAAGAACCTTGGAGACCTCTTGGCATCACTTCTCGGCTTGTGGTCTTCCTCTGCGTCTTGCCCTCCTCCTTGAAGGCTTTTAAGACCCTGAAGACTGTCGACCTGGGGAGCTTGGTGGCCTTGATGATCTCTGAAGCTGTGCGTCCGGCACGGGCGAGAGAAACGATGATGGCAGACCTTTTCTCTTGCTCCATGTTCATACTCACACCACAGTAACTCAAGTAGTGTCAAACGAAAGAAAAATTTCAGCTGATTCCAATGGTGTAGAAGTTGGCGCCAAATTCAAACCAAATTTACTTAAATTAACCCTAAAAACAGTCCCAATTTACCGGCAAAGCCCTGTATATTTTAAGACATATGATCCTTAATATATATTTGCGTTTATCAAGTAAAATATGAAAATATTTCAATTGAAAATATGTTCTTTCAAATCATTTGCATGTACTATTGCTTTAATAACAGCATTTATTAATATTATTTTTTTCGAACCATACACATTTGATTTACATATTTAAGTTGTAATCTCAATAACAAATAACAAATCATGTTAGTTATTGATGCATCATAAGGCGAATATATTTCCTTCAATAGATTGTACATAATGTTAATTCAAATTAGGTGAACACTTATTTTCAATCAAGAGTAACGAGAAGTATAATATAAATTGTAAACACGCCAAGTTTATTCAAGGGGGTGATTTAATATCGATAATTACATATAACTGTTGGATGTATGTATAAGAGCAATACTTCACTTCATTAAGTATATATGTATTGTATATATATCGGGAAACGACCGCGACACCTGTTTTCGCCGGGCTGGACCGGGCCTACACCGGGCGGGACTTCAGTATATTTTCGTTCCTTCGTCATTCTGAAAGTGACGACGTTTTTTTAGAAAGGAAATTTTCCTAAATTTAAAAAACATTCTAAAAAAAAGTGATGACTTTCTCTTTTCTAAAACATTTTCTAAAAAAGTGATTACATTTTTTTAGAAAACATTTTTTGAATTTTAAAAATTATTTTCTAAAAAAAAAACGTCATCACTTACAGAATGACGAATGAACGAAAATATTAAAGTCCCGGCCTGGTGATTTTTAGGACACCGGGCCGTTCAAAAACAGCCGGGACCCGGATACCCGGGTTTCCTGATATATATATATATTATATAACATGTAAAAGAAAGATTTCGGTGATTTCATAATTAGAGAAATCCACTATCATAAGTGAGAGATTCGGCTTTGACTCTAAAAACGTCTGTAAGGTAATAAGTATACCGTCCATTAACTTTCTTTAATAATAATATTGAATAGGATATAAAATGGATTCCAAACTGTTTTTTAATCTATTGGCTTAAACGTATGCATAAAATTAATAAAGTTTTGCATATTTAAGGTCTCAATTTTTTTAAGTCTAGAATCCTTATTATTACCTCCGCCGAAGAAGGTATTGTTTTCACTGGTGTTGGTTTGTTGGTTTGTTAGTTTTGGTTTGTTGGTTGTTAGTTTGTTGGTTTGTTAGTTGTTAGTTTGTTGGTTTGTTTGTCAGCAGTATAACTCAAAAAGTACGGAACAGATTCGGATGAAACTTTGTGGAGTTGTTGGAAATGCCAAAAGAAACAAGTGATTAAATTTTGGCATCTCTGAATGCTTATTTAAGATGCAAAATGAGCTAAATACTAAAAATATTAATAATGAAATGGGGTCTCTATTCAGGGAGTAGGAAAGAAAAAACGCTTTAAAATATTCATTGACGTAATATTGTTCGTTTATCAGCTAAGGACTACGTCACTGGGCGCTTAAACTTCTTTCTCTTCCCGTTTTCCTCTTAATATTAATAAAATATAACGCTAATATTAAGAACATGATGGAGAAAAGAAAGGAGTTTATACATCCAGTGACGTATTTCTGAATTGACGAATAACTAGTATGACGTCAATGGATGTTTTTAGGATGGCTCTCTCCTCACTCATTATTCACCAAAAACACCTACTTATGTAGACATATATGATTGGATTGTAATTCCGTTAAGTGATTCATTTGTGGGGATCGGCGGAGGTTTGCACTCTCTGAGTGTATACATGCCTCTAGTTGTTTTGAGAATGGGAACTATTTTTGTTGATGCAAAATCGGGAAAATATCTTACGGCGAGAACTTCTTTGTAAAAGCGTGAAAGAATTGTGTTAAAATGGTTGAGTATTTTTTATCAGAACTCTAAAGGTAAAGCCTGATGATCCGTGAGATTTATTAGTTTTTTGTGTTCTTATCAATGGTATACAATTTTAAATTTTCATTAAGATGTTGATCCATGATTTGTCTTCGTTTTTTGTCGTGAGTTTATTCAATCATTCAATATTCACAAAAATGTCGACTATTTTCTACGCACCATGTACACAAGCTTATGGTTTGCAATCGAATCAGCAGTATTGTTTGATTTCCTCACAAATGTACTCTGGGTTTTGCAAAAAATCACCTCACCTTCCCATTTATTGTTTAATATGTCACCGAATATAATGACTACATGAGGTGATATGTATATTCGAAAATACTGTCATGTTAACCCTTTAAACGCGGCTCAAGACCCACTGCTTCATAGCTGATATTAAGATGAATAAAATCAACACGAATATAGACCCAATTGTCATCTATCTATGAGCAAACTCCACATGGCGTAGAAATTAGTATACTTTTCTCTATATACCTTCTTCAAGGTTCCAAGGAATCCTTTGAAACCAAAGTGATTGTCCATATAAACAATGAAATTCGATTTTCACTACACCCAAGGATAATATAAATAAGGTGAGTCTAAGAGAAGACTTATGCTCCTGTTCAAAAGGGTGATTTTTGTGACGTCACAAATGCTACAATAAAAAATATTTTTTATTTGTGTTATGATTATAAATTATTTATCAACTTATCTCTCAATTAAAATATTTCATTACAATATTGTTCTGTGATAGTGTATAGAGCCTATGTTGCATAAAAAAAAATTGTTATGTAAATGATTTATCATTTGTATTCATTATTTTAAATAATTATGAAATAATATTATCCAACACTAAAAATAATTAATACCCTTTAGATTTTAATTTATTCGAAGGAATTTATAAATCACAATAATATAATTATACATATGTACATACAAAAAGGGGGAAATAAGAATATGAATATAATTACGTAACTAGAGCATATATACTCAGAGAGTGCAAACCTCGCCGTCATGAGCCTTCCGAGGCGGATTTTCAGGACTGGGGAGGCGTAGAGAGGACGGGGGAGGTTCCCTAGACGGAAATTCCGAGAGGAAGACGCTCCCGGCACCCAATGTCACAGCACAGCGACATCTATTGGCAGAGTAGGCTAACTTGAAATTAGTAGTATTTAGCTCATTTGGTGCCTTAATTCTGCACTCAGAGATGCCAAAATTAAATCACTTCTTTCTTTTTGGCACTTCCAACAAAATCCACAAAATTTCATCCAAAATGCGTTCAGTACTTTTTGAGTTATCCTGCTGACAAACCAACAAACCAACAAACTAACCAACCAAAAACGCCAGTGAAAACAATACCTCCTTCGGCGGAGGTACGTAGTAACCTGGCCTATGAGTTTAAGTTTTTAACAGCATTTTTCAGTTTAAGTAACTTATTAGAAAATTGACTCGAATCCGAGTTCTTTTTTCTATAAAAGCAATAACAATTTATTTGTATTAGAGCAAGAGGGGATGGTACAAACACGATTACTTGACTCGAGACTATGGCCTTTTCGCTTCAAATACAAAATGAACTAGAACATGAAGTTTAGTAGCTGTGGGCGTCACCACAAAATAGTCAGCTGTCGCACTGCAATTGCCTACGTCAATTCCTATTGCCTCACCTTATTTATAGTCTCCTTGCTACTACGCAATGATGTCATCACGAAGGAAACAATCAAAGCATTTGCGATAGCGTACGTGTTAAGGCGTGTTCAACTCTCAATGTTGGGGGCGCAGGTTCGAATCCCGAGGAGGGGATGGTTATTTTTGGTCTACCTCATTGATAAGATCATAGGTTCGATAGACTAATTTTAATACATATAATGCTTCTTTATGCATATTCTGTTGGATGCAATTCTATCGAACCATATAGTAAAAAAAGGGGTACGATAGCCGTGCGTGTTAAAGCGTGTTCGACTCTCAATGTTGGGGGCGCAGGTTCGAATCCCGAGAGGGGATGGTCAGTTTTGGTCTACCTCATTGATAAGATCCTAGGTTCGATAGACTAATTTTAAAGCTAAAATGCTTATTTTATCCTGTCGGATGCAATTCTATCGAACCATATAGTCAAAATTAATCAAAGCATTGAGTGATGTCATGGCTTTGGAGCTCAGTTCCATTCAACTAATACAGTGTATTATTTTGATTATTTCTACATACAAGAGCGATAGAAATATATAAAGTTATGGAGTCCTCTAGCAGATAGGAATCATACGGTTTCGTTACATAATATTATGTTGGCGTAATAAACACTATTCTAAAACTTTTGTAGGCTTCTCAACTCTAACCAGAAGCGGATATATTTGTTAAAAGTCTTGCTTAGTTGCTCGTAGTATTTAATACCAAAGGCTCCTATCATTAAAGTAAAAGTGAATGGAATTTTTTACAAAGCTGAAGACATGATTGAAATCAGATCCACCTTTATAAATAAGACACTTCATTAAGTCTACAGTAAAAAACCCGCATTCATCATTCTCCCTTCCTGCAACATTCATTCCTTATTCTCTTTTTTTCTCTATTTGAAAGGTGTCACATAGTTAAAGTGCCCTGTATTGTCTTTTTTGTTTAAAGTACATGCAACGTTTTAAAATAATTTATATGCAAACACACGCATTAAAGTCGTGACTCCTTTTTTGTTGGATGAAGGGGAAATTTATAATTCTATTTGTTAGGATTGTAAAGGGATACACATAAATCGTGAGAGATTTGAGATCATACGTGAACAACGTCGTAGAGTTCATCTTGATTCGTCAGGAGTGTGAACCCGGGCAACTCATAAAACAACTTGGGTACCAAAGAATGTCCTGACCGATTGAGCAATGGAAAAGACATGGAGGCACGCCTTATTTCAGATACACTACGTTCAGTGACCGACATGGCCAATAATTTCAAAACCATGAGGTTTTTCGAGGTCAAAAAGCCGTCAAGAGGAAGGACGGGTCATGCTGCTTGAGACAAATAGAACAACCTCTTCAGTATAACGACAAAAGATAAAAAAAGTCGATATGAAACTAATTTAGGAAAGTACAAGGACATAGATCCTCTTTTTAGAGGCGAAAACATCTTCACCTTTGATCAGTTCTCAATAGTCAGAATAAACCGTATTGTCAGCGTTGGCGATGTCTGGGATAAGCTAAGCTAAGTCTCAAATGCAAAACATTTAGTTCCTTTGATTCGGTTGAGCATGGTAGCCACCTCGGGCGAGGCCATCTGGGTCTTTGAGGGTTATAGGTTCCCTGGGGTTGAATATGTGGATTCTAGAAGAAAAGGTCAAGAAGTGAAAAAGGGCTATGTTTGGTGTTTTTTTCAATTCTTATGAAAGCCAAAATTAATCATAAAAGCCAAAAACAATTCCAAAATTTCAATAGGCGCGAAGGACAATTTGCTTTCTGGCCCAAGAACTTCTGGCTGCCCTTGAGCTCAGATTCCCTGGATAACGTATCTAGACGCATGAGGCCAGCAAATGACCTCACAGCCATGTGAAAGAAATGAAGAGGGACTCTCGATGATAAAAAGGAAATCATTTCTTTCAAGTGAAAAACAAGTGAAGCATATCGACTACACATTAACATCATAAACAATCCTCCACCACAAATTTGGTTTACGGAAGTCTAATTTGACATTCAATCAACTTCTTGTTGTTCAAAGGGAGAAAGATTCGATTTATTTGAGGCTCCTTTCTATTTACATTTACATATGTAATATGTTTTCACGTTTGTTATTTTTGCGTTGTTAGGTCTAAATATTTAGTTATTTTATGACTTGAAATCAAGACATTTGTCGACTCTATCTTTAAAAATACTCTGATGATGTTTTGATATTTATGTTTTCTTAAGCGCCCCTTCCAAATCAATTTGCTTTGTAAATATATGAAGGAAAAGGCTCTTTATTATCAATCTCAACTTTAAAAAAAAAAAAAACCTTGATCTTTTTACCTCATGTGAAAAAAATTTTGTTATTTATAATATACTTATATAATAAACATATAATACATATACATTTTTAAGTATTATTTTGTCGGATTTTGTACTTATGAAGAGCTTTGGTTGAAATAAAGCAGATACTTATAGATTACCGTCGAATGTAGTATAGTTTTTTCTGATTAATGTTTCGATTAATGCAATAATTATTCCGCCATTCAAAGCATAGAGTTGATATTACTGTATGTGAGAATTAAATTGCTTTCTTTGCAGTAAATACTTGAGAAATAGCTTCAATATCAATAAAAGTATTTCTTTGAATGTAAGCTTTTTTTAAACATCATCTATTAATATATTGTACTTCCATTATCCTACCACTACACCTTTAAAAATATTTCTTTCATAATGTTTATGACATTGAGGAAGCAAATCAAAATAAACATCTTATATATTCTCATGTTAATCCATCAGTAAAAAATTAATTATTACTTTAATAAACAGGGCTAACGTGTAAATAACTTTATTCGATATTCCCTCCTTTTTGATAAATGCTAATGATTGTTGCAAGAAATTGGTTATTGCATTTATATAGACATTGACAGTTGAATTTATTAGTCATTGGTTTACTCACTTTTCTATAAAAGATTTTATTGTGGTCCTACTAAATGTCGAACAGTGAGATCAGCAACGTTTTTGAAGCAGTTTATATCGGAAAAAGAAATTATGTGACTTTGAAAACTACAACCCACACACAACCAACTCAACAAAGGGATGTTCATAAGTGTGGAGTTATTATTAACCGAATAATATACTTTTTGGGGGGATTCG
The DNA here is from genome assembly GCA_013387185.1 of Caligus rogercresseyi. Taxonomy (NCBI): domain Eukaryota; kingdom Metazoa; phylum Arthropoda; class Copepoda; order Siphonostomatoida; family Caligidae; genus Caligus; species Caligus rogercresseyi. The sequence goes on from CP045891.1 coordinate 32,629,412, forward strand.
TGAATGATTTATTTGGCTGGCCACTCTGACCAGTAACGCAATCTAGTAAACCAAGAGGATAAAACACGCGATGAGAAATCGTGTTGATTAAAATTGTAGAACGAGGCAAATTTTCACGACTGGGGCGGCGTTTAGGGCCGGGGGAGGGTTACCCTCAACGGAAATTCCGAGAGGAAGACGCTCCGGCACTCAATTGCACAGTACGCGACATCTATTGGCAGAGTAGGCTAAATTGAAATATTTATTAGTATTTAGTTCATTTTGCATCTTAATTCTGCACTCAGAGATGCCAAAATTTAATCACTTGTTCTTTTTGGCCTTTTCAACAACTCCACAAAGTTTCATCCGAATCCGTTTCGTACTTTTTGAGTGATCCTGCTGACAAACAAACCAACCAACAAATAAACTACAAACCAACAAAACCAAGCCAGTGCAAAAATACCCATTCGGCGGAGGTAAATATGATAAGGCAAAGCGAGGACGAAGCCACGCGTTAATAATACATACACTAAAAGGAGTGCAATGATAAAGGCGTACGCGAAGATGATAAATAAATTCTTGCGATGACTTTTTAGTCCGATTCCTGTTTTCTCGAACCAACCATTTGACTTTTTTTTGAGAGTTTTCTTTATTGCTTGCCTTTATTTCTCATACCAACATATACTTTTAAAGAAGGGCATTTGACACCCTCTTCCTTTAAGAATTATCTTCCACATATTTAATATCTTTATTATCATGAACCCAAGTGTCAAAACTCAATTTGTCGTATTTGAGCATAATTTATTGAAAAGGTTTTTGTCAGATGAATTATGACTTTTTTATGCACATTTTTAAAGGGTGAATGAACCTTTTTCATTGTTTGAAATGAATATAAAATACTGTAATTGCAGTATGGGGTCTTCAACAACTCCTTGGAAAGGACTTCCTCATGTTAATATTCCATAATTACGTGAAATAAGTTCGATTATGCACACTGAGTCGGGTTGGTATGAATTGACAGATTCGCATTATAAATATCTTATTACTCGTGCCGCTGAAAGATAAGAATTTTTTTACTACATCAGAACCTATGAATAATATATTATTTTAGTGGGCGTGGGTATTAAAATAATGTAATATTTAACTGTTAAGTAATCTGTGATGACTATTCCCGCTTTTTATCCTTCAAGGTAGATTATGATAAATTTTGAAATAGATTGCGCCCAGAATAGTAATTAGTAAATTTGGCAATGATCAATTATTGTTAATGATTTTATATATCAACGAAGCTCTGAACACTGCTATTGTGTTTTCTAAGACATATGAAAAGAGTGAATATAAATGTATAACATTAGAGAACAAAGTTCACAGACGAAAAACAAAATTACTTAATCTTGTTTATAAGACTTTATCAAAATATGCCTTAAAAAGTTCATTACATAAAAATCATAATTATTATAAAGTAAATAAAAAAAAATGATATTTAAAAAAGCTGAAATTATAATAATTCTATTCATTGTAATCAAGATATAACTGCTCATTGGAGAAATTGGACTACAACGTCTGAATCAGACCTGAAAATATATAAGAATATGTTTATTCAGGGTATTTTTACTCCTTTTCTATAAATTAAAAGTTATTTTGGGTCTGCAGTTTCTATAGTTATAAATTAATATTTGAATCCAGTTTAATACTAAGACTATGTCATGGGTAACAAAAAAAAATAGTTTATCCCTATAAATTAATATATTCAACTTCTTTCTCTAAGCTTTACTTTTAAAGATTTCTGTAACCTTAAGTGACATAATATAGGATGAGTTTATAGTAATTGTTGCAGAAATATATATAATTTTTTTTACGGTTATCAGCTAGATTTTCTTTCTTTGAAATATCTATACTAACTACTGCAAAACAAAGAGAAAGAATATATCTATATATATAATATATATTTATTTATTTATATCAGGACTCGACCGGGTACCCGGCCCGGTGTCTAAAAATCACCGGGCACTGGGCCACATCGATCATAACGCCCTCTAACTAAGAGTATATAATTAATACTTAAAAATGAGAATATGTGATCCATTTTTATATGATTCCTACTATGTATGTACATGGAAACGACAAACAATATTATCTCTTCTTTGATGTAGGAGGTAGATGTGTGGTCTAAAATGCGGTAGATAAATATAATTTCTAATATTGGTTGATGAGGAGACTATACAGAAGGTGGAAATGGGGTTTCCACAATTAAGAAGGGAAGGAGAAATCATTGAAATGGAAGAGCAAGAACATGTGACCCATTTTGACCCTACGTTGAACTAGGATATTTTTAATCCAAATGATGTTCGCAAGCATGTAG
>CP045891.1:32631852-32692079 GCA_013387185.1 Caligus rogercresseyi
TTGAAATACTTCAAAATAATAGTGTATTATTATTATTTTATCCTCATAATATGTATATAAATAATTTGTAAAAGACAAGCATACTATCACTTATTCTATATTCAAAACAACTTATTTGTGCTCTCATATATTTTTACACCACAATATACATTAAAGGCTGTTCGGTTGAGTATACCACAAACACTCAAGAAATAATCTTTTATATATTCTGTATTTTATTCTTTTTCTTTGAAGACAAGATTTTTGTTCATTTATTTTTGTACACAATGTTTTTCAACTTTAGAAACATAACATAACACTTTAGAAAAATATAACTACACAGCTGATGCAAATGGGCGAAGAGTACATTAATATGTATTACGATCTGTCAATTGTATTATATAACCATTTAGTATAATAAAATACAGAATAAACCGTTGATGACCAAAATAAAGAATACCTTGTATGTTCGTTAAAAGCTCTAAGTTTAGAGGTAGATCAAACCAATTAGTTGTATTTAAAAGCCTTAAGATTATTACGATAAAAGGTATGCATTAGAATTAAGTGTGAAACATCACGTAGAGTATATAACTTCTTTGACAAGTCCAAGAATTGTCATAGAAATCCTGATTTTTTGCAATACCATGCAAAAAAAATCTTCAATAGATGTTTAAACATCAATAGTTAGTAAAATAACACAAATGATTATTTAGAACTCTCAGAATGGAAAATGATCAAAGTAATAAAATTAGATTTTCATAAAGCGTAATATGTATAATGCTAATAGTTATTTTTCATTTTATATAATATTGTTTTATATCATAGAACGTCCTTTTGATATGAAAATATATTTTGTTTACATTAATTGTGATATCAAAGAACTTCATTGCTTATCCCAGTTTCGAATGTTGAGAATCAGACAGTTTGTTAAGTTTTTTACCTAACTAGTTTGAATGAGTTACGCTTGCGTTATAACATAATTAAACCAACACTCAGTAGAACCTAGACCCTATACAATGAGGTTGATCAGCTTTGACCTTATCCTCTAAAGAAGAGTTGAAAGTACATGCGCTTAAGCGTACTTTTATATAATTGAGTTTACATACTTAAATCTTTTTTGGGTTCGAAATAAATAAATAAAGAAGACGAAAATGTATCAAAGCAGTCTTTTTACATGTCGATATGCTATAAACGACTTATATAGACTATAGAGATAAAAAGATATAGAGTGCTTATTCCCTTCATCTGTATTTTTGTGTCCGATATAAACAAAGACATTTGTACTACGTCATCGTAAGCTGATCATAGAGATAGATCCTTTCTCTATGATCAGCTTACGATGACGTAGATCAAATTACTTTGTTTATATTGGATACAAAAATACAGCTGAACAATGTTTATCTGCTATTGAAGGGAATCAGTTCTCTATATCTTTATATCTCTATGATATAGACTCACATTGGTTGGCTTGTTTAATGCTTCAGCTCTTAATTTTATTGCAACCCAATTAAAAATAATTGTTATTCGAGGAACTATATTATATATAATAGAATTACGAGTATGAGGCTTTTATGCTGTAGACAGTCCTATTAAAATAATTTTATGGCCCTAGGATAGCACCATACAATCACACCATTAAAGGGGGAGATCTCAACAGCCCACGCATTAAGTGTTTTTAAAACATACACAATTAGTTATAGCAGATTAAAATAACGTTGGTAGAACCGGGTGTTGATTGTAGCATGAGCTTCTTAAACAATCGTCCCATTAATACAAAATAATAGATTAAATTTTTAAAAAAGGTGCCAAAGCATTCAAGGATCTCAGCCACAGTTTAATCGAACGCGATGAGTAGAGAAAAAAAATAGTGCAAATAAAAAATAAGTTATGAAATAAGGTGTCACTTCATTTCTGGCTGTATAACTCAGTGATAAGGATATAATTCTTAAAAACATTAAGTGTATGTCTCCCTTGGGTCTCAATCACTGTTAATTACGAATACACCAATCCAATATCACCTTCTCATTTGAATTATTTGAAGCAACTCATCACACTTGAACAAACAAAAAGGTTTTGTTACCAAAATTCTAACGATAAATGGATCAACTATGACTGATTATAAGGCGTAGAAAGTGGAAGGAAATACTACTATTATGGCCTGGATATGACCGTAACACTCCTTTCAAGTGCTAGTAATTCTACAACGTCATGTACACATTAAACGGGGACCATGTGCTCTTCTGCCGGCCCCCTTTGAAGTTAAAAAACACATTTTCCGGGAATTTTACTTGAGATAGAGTCATTCGTGAGATCAATGTATTGTGAGGATATTGAGGCATAAGGACATTCTTTTCCAAATTTTCGGGTCCGTATAGATTCTTAAAAGAACTTTTTCTTATTTTGACGAATAATGGCAATAGTTGAGGAGTTATAAAAACTTGGTATTCCTCTCCATATATTTCTCTGAATCACAGCTAATGCGGTGGAAAAAACTTCTAGGAATCATTTGTTGCGTCTGTCCCATAACATAATCCATTATAGGCCGGGCAGAAGCGATATGATTTCCTCCATTCCAAATGTGGATTTTTAGAGGTCAATTAAAACTTCCGATATATTTTGGGAATTTCCTAGACAACAGGGCAAGTCCTCCCCAAAATCTGATTTCGACGTTTAAGAGCCGGTAAATAGATTCGCTGAAAGAAGATTATTTAGCCCAAGATGCTTTCCTATGTAGTGCCTTCTCCGCGATCCACGGAACGGCTATAGATCTATACAAACAGCAGGAACCACCCGGTAATTGTACAGGTCAATCCTTTTTGTAGATTGAATTCCTCCATAGAGGAATTTCCTGTCTACAAAGGTTTTTAAGGGTAGACCAGTATTACTTGTAGGACCATAACGTCCCACTGTAACTCTAATTATGTCCACGGGTTATTTAATGACGCATATGGGAACATACAATCCTTGTAGGAAAAACTTTCCAATAGCAAAGCAACAGTTTTTGTATATTTATTTACCGAATTTGGCAATTTTGAAGAAATGGAGAACAATATTAGAATAACTTGTATAAGTTGTTTTTAAGAATTAGTCAAAAGGAAAAATGCGTTACGTCATACCGAATACATTCCATAATTGTTTTGAATTATAACATACACAAAAGTATATAATTTTTTAATGATGTATCATGAGATATTTTGAAAGCAGTTAATAATAAGTTACTGTGGGGTAAAACTTGATGTATCCTCTTCAAAGTAATTAATTTAATCTATTCATAGTTACTGAGATAAGGATTTGTAAGATTTGAAAATAAATACTTGTGAAACTACTTATCCATACTTATGAACTAAGTTTTTTTGCTTTGTGTATATTATGTCAAGATACTTAATCGAAAGCAGTTGGAAAAGGCTTACTGCATTGGGCACCATAGGAACCCTTGGCATTGTCTATTTAAGCATAGCTTCCTTATCTCCTTTCCGGGGGACGTTCAATGAGCAGTTTGATACTTATTTTGTTAGTCTGGTGCACTTATTCAAGCTTAATTAAGTACAAAATAGCTCGATCAATTTGCGTTCATAGCACCGAGAGCCGCTTTGAAGCATTTATTTAATAATAAAAAGGTTTTCTTCCATATATGTTTAGTGCACTAGATTGAGCTTTAAAACGCATAAATGTATGGAAGGTGGTTAGGCCTTTAGTCCCACCTAAGCCTTTCCAACAATTAAAGATTGAGCCCCTGTTCATACGAGTAAGAAGTTCTTTTTACTCAGTGCGAAAACAATCCCTACTAGTCAAAGGGTTAATGCCCATTTAATCTTGCAGCCTGAACCCTTTGAACTGTAATATTTTGTATTATGTTGATTACAGAGCCAACAGCGTCTCATTTACCCAAGAAACATCCTAGTACTTCGAGTCCAAGAGTCAGGGATGTCAGGTTTTTAAAAAAAGTTATACAATGTATAAATATATATATAAAACTAGATATATATAAAGTATTATGTTATTTCATCATTGAAAAAAATAAAATTCATCTCCCAGTAAATATATATTGCTCAAACTCCTCTTCGACTAGAGGCTCCTCGGCCTCTCTGAACTGGTATGTGTTGAGACTCCACAGTACAAAAGAAAATCCTGGATCCATCTAACCAGATCTGCTTTCTTTCTGACCGTCATTGTTTCTTGATTCTCCAAGAGCTTATAAGTTCAAGCTCCTGAAGCTCTGGAAACTTCAGGATGGGTACACGGATTCTTAACATAGAGGATCCTTAATATAGACGCCGTAGGGTTTCTCTCCATATTAAGATCCTGGAAAAATAAACATTTTCCCCTTGGATTTGAGTGATATAAATTATAAGAGGCTTTATATTATATTTTGTCCCTATAAACTCGCAATTATTATTATGTTTCTTCTTCATTGCAAAGATTACATGGTTCACTGAGGAATATTAACATTCTCTTGGCTGATCTTCAATATGGCTGAATTTGTTGCATGTTGAAAAAAAAAATGTAGCATGGGATAGGAATATTTGCTTTTTATGACATCTCTGGTAATCATATATATTCAACCGTTATATTTATTTTAATATATTAATATACTTTTATATGATTACTTATATTCCTTATATTATTTGACTACAAAATATTACAATTATGATATTTAAATCTCTCATATTCTTAAAAGCATAAAAATGTCACTAATCATATTCATCAATTTTATTTATTTAGAAACCAAGTTTATAATATTAGTTACACGAGTTAGTTCATATTCAATTATGGTTAAAATAGAACATCCAAAATCAAATGGACTATAAAATGAACCTTCTTTCTAATACAAAAATAATTTAATAAATAAATCTTATAACGTTTTTTTCAAAGTGTCGTTACAGATATTAGTGAAAACAGATATCAATTACAAAATTTGCATAATTCAAACTAAACATTAATAGCTGTTTAAAGAAGCGATTCCGCGAGTAAATTTCTGGAAGTAAAAAATAAAGCATCTATCAATTTCAAGTGATTAATATTTAAAAAAAACCATCTCTTTCAGCCATGGTCAAAGTTTTAGGCTTTTGAACAAACTGATCGCAATAATGTTTTGGTGAAATTCAATATTCAAAATAATTCATTCACCTAATTTTAAAATTTCACTCCACGCCAATTGTCGTTCCGTGGACGCTTCGATGAACTATCTCAAATATTATATTAATATAATAAAATAAGAATTCCGTTCGTTCGTTTCCCTGATTTCCCCACACAATTGTTTAGATTCAAACGAAATTTTATTGACTTATTGTGATACTTAATTTACAAAAGCATCGTATCAAAATAAGTGACTCCGTGGCGCAACGGTAGCGCGTCTGACTCCAGATCAGAAGGCTGCGTGTTCGAATCACGTCGGGGTCAAACTTTTCTCTTTCTTGAGATTACATACATTCCCACCAAGGAAAATTAATCGTATTATAGTGTATTTTCTCCGAGTAGCATGACAAGCGTTTTTTCATCTAAATTCGGCTTCCATGAAAATTTAATAAAAAAAGATGAAATTATGACTTTTTCTTGACAAATATAATTAGCAATTTTAAGTTAACCAGTGGTTCCCAAAATGGGGGGCGCGCCCCCTAGGGGGGGGCATAGCAATTGCAGGGGGGGCGCGGGAAAACGAATGAATGAAAATATAAATACCGTAGACTAAATAACACTGCTAGAAAATGGACACAAAAAACAAAAAAAAAGTTGAGATTTATATTAATTACAATTTGTGAAATAAACTGCAATGGACTCTGAGAACAAAATGAGTGTATTTCCTTTTTTTTTTTTTGGGGGGGGGGGGCGCAAAAATTTCTTATGTACCAAAGGGGGGCCCAGCAGAAAAAGTTTAGGAACCACTGAGTTAAACAATCACCATAAAAGCTGCGCTTTAGAGTTGATTTTTTTCGTAAGAATTTTGGGTTGTTTTGTATTATTTTTCTCGGAAAAACTAAACTAATAAAAATCGTTTATTGCTTCGGTCCTCTGACTCTCCAAACACTTAGTTATGTATTTATCAACTTTTCCATGGAACATTTTAATGTGCCAAGGAGAGATAAGATCAAAGAAGACATCCCCGGAAAATCCCGAAAACGACTAGTTCATCTCATAGATAAAACAAAATTTAAAAAAATCGATTTTACTAAAAAAATATGTTATTTATTCTAAGTTTGAACTTTAGTCGGTCTTGAACTGAATGTTTTGTATGTTATATTCTTCCCTTGAGTTTTTATTTTTATATTAAAATGCTAATTATGTATTGTGACACATCCACAACTATACTACACTTATTAAGTGACGTCACTGAAACGAATAAATAAATATATAATCTGTAAATCATTAATAATATAATTTTTCATATTTTTGATAGATTCCAATTGAGTCGATTATTTCTCTTTGCACAGCAGATGTTGCATTGGGATAAAAAATATGAAGTCATACCAAGGTGATTATATACAGGTGTAACTATAACAAAAAGGAACTATACTGCAAACATAATATTTAGTGACGTCACTGAAATAAATAAGAAATAAAATCTGAAAATGAGTTATAATATAATTTTTCCTATTTATTCATATTTTCTTTGCCTAAAATATTTGCATTACTAAATGATTAGAAACAATCAGCTTGTTGGGAATTTACGACAAGTATTGGAAAGTCACTTTCAAAAATTGTAGTGGTGATAATGTGGATAAAAATGCTCGCGTCCTTCACAGAATTTATGTTTCTAAAGTTTCGTAAATGACCCGATGGACTAATTAAAATATTTATTTCAAAAACCAATATAAATAGAATATTTAAATCATAAACTTAAGCTAAGTAGTGAAAGTTATAACCTCAAAAGGTTAAGAAGAATATGAAAATTAAGTATTGATCTAAATTTAAAACTGGAAATGTATGTAACGTTTATCTTTATTTACTTTTTACACAATATTTCACTAAATCAAACACTGTGTGGTAGTTATTATTACGACTTTTTACCGTGTGAAATAACAAGATGTCCAAATTATGATAAATATTTGAAAAGGTGCATAAAATCATAAATACACATATTAGCAGTATTATTAACATTACAAAGATAAGAATTAATATAAAATTCGTTAATCACTGCTCCTATATTTTGTTAAATGTTCAAATTATAATTATCATGACGAATTATAAAAAGCTTTAGATGCCATTGAAAAATATAATTGGGAGTGTATGAGTGGATAAAACCTGGATGATAGTGAGAAAAGTAGGAGGAATGAGTGCAGATGCTTAAAAGATTTATCTTTATATTATATAATTTGTCAATTTTGCCAATCACGACTCGTCTAATTGTCTACTGCTGAACTGAAGTCAGATCCATATACTTCGACTTGAAGCCCTCTCAGCATATTCATAGTTTAAACCAATACGCACATATATAAACTCCTCATTTCATTATAATTTAAATATCCGATATTCAGAATGACTTTTGTTTTTGTCACTTAATTATACATATGTTTTTATTATAATCTCATTTTCTTATTTATGTAATTCTGTGACGTCACTGAATTATAAGTATGTAGTATTATTCCTTTTGTTATAGTAACATCTGAATAGTTTGGAACAAAATGAAATGGGAGAAGTGGCTCCTAACTGTCCCTCCGGTTGGTTCCTTGTACTCTGTTCTCCAATCCTCCACAGACTCCTGGAATATTGATCAGAGTTCTGCGGAACAAGAAAAAATAATACACAACTCAATCGTATCACAATTGTTTAAGTCTGCATCATTAATACGTCACTTGGATACTTGGTATATCCATAGAGATATATAGATATAGAGAGCTGAGTCCCTTCAACAGCAGAGAAACATCCGTTCAGCTGTATTCTGTGTGTCCACTATAAACAAAGTAATTTGACCTACGTCATCGTAAGCTGATCATAGAGATATATTTTATCTCTATGATCAGCTTACGATGACGTAGTACAAATTACTTTGTTTATATTGGACACACAGAAACATATGTTCTTGACACAATGACGTATTTCTCTGACGAATCCAATAAGCTCTCTATATCTTTATATCTCTATGGGTATATCCCAAATTCCTACGTATTTATTTACTTAGCTGTATCATCATCAACGCCTCTAGCGAAGAAATTAAACTAAACGCCAAAACACTTCCTCTTCGAATGCTCCCAACTGGTAAACATTATTTGTAATCTTATACTAATTTGTATCAAAATTTAAAAAAAAGATTTTATTTATTTGTATTAATACATTTTTTTATTATTTTTACAAATTTTTATTAAATAAAGAAGCCCTTACAAGAATTATAATGCTTGTAAAATCATGAGGGATGGCCTCCCAGTCCATCTCATGCTGAATGTAACGAGCCTCGCATAAACACACATAATGAATTGAAGGATTTGGTTCGGGATCCGAGTTGCTTGGACCTAAACTGCAACAGTGGAAGCTGACATTACAGTGATGGAAAAGAGAAACCAAAGGAAATGGAATCCATCCATGCTTGCAGACTTTTGTAGAACGTTGAGGCGAGATGCTGCGACATCAAATGAGTACAAAAGACAAGCAAAATACTGAAAACTAATAGCTAGGGTTATGAATCATCCATGTGTACTCATGTGTTCTGATAAGGGTGGCTCTTGATGCATTTGGATGTTGGAAAGCCTTTTTATGTATCAATATTATTATTATCGCCTGGTGAAAAATCGGTTATTCAAAATATACGTATCACAAAAAAGAGAGCGTATAAAAAATTTGATGTGATATTTAAAATGAGCGCAAAAAAACTTGGTTGGAAACGGCTAGCATGGTTCCGGAAGCAAAGGATTACTCAAAATTGGTTGTTCAGTGTTATTGATAAATAAGATATGTCGTTTTATTGTATATGTGTTATATAATACGTAATAGATGGTGATGTACTTTGTTCAATTAAATCGTACTGCTCTTACAACCTATTAAAGGTGTAATTATCATATATAATTTTATAATGACCTTGGTTTCAATCAGTGTGTTGTTCTCCACCCCTAAGCTTATTGCTAAGGCACACCCTGACCACAATTCTACATATGTATAATACCCACAAATCCATCAATAGAAACCTTCAACACTTGAATGATTTGCTTGAACTGTTCTTCATTTGTCGAGGATATCTTAGTTCGGAGTGAGTGTGTTTTTCTATCTCCTCGCGATATATAACATATCAGATATGTTTATTTTATGCTTTCATTGATAGTGAAACAAATTAGTTTTGAACGAGGTAGTTGGCTATGAAATTTATAAATAATTGTGAAGAGTATATTATATAGATTTAAAATTATATTTTAAAATAAAATTATCTACTCTAATGTTCAACTCTCAATGTTGGGGGCACAGGTTCGAATCCGAGTGTGGGTGGTCCTTTTTGATCTACCTCATTCATAAGGCTTTATTAGTTTGATAAACTATTTTAATGCTATAATGCTTATTTATATCCTGTCGGATGCAATTCTATCGAACCAAACGGGCAAAAAAAGGGAGTACGTTAAGACGTGTTTCACTCTCAATGTTGGAAGTTCAGGTTCGAATCCCGAAAGGGGATGGTCATTTTTGGTCTACCTCATTGATCAGGTCCTAGGTTCGATAGACTAATTATACGCTATAATGCTTATTTATATCCAGTCGAATACAATTCTATCGAACCAAAAAGGCAAACATTTATATATATATATATGAAAAGTACATTATGCAATATAAATTTATATGTATTTTGAAATAAAATGAAAAATATAATTCGACACTATTTTATTACCATTGCAGCAATCTCCTTAGATAGCAAAAAAATAATATGATTTTTTGTTAATTGCTTATTTTGATATTAAGATATATCGTACAAATTAAAATATCCATAAGAAAATATTAAAAAAACTTTCAATGTTTAGGGTGCAAGTTCGACTCCCGAAAGATTGACCAAAATTGAGCTTCCCCTCTCGGGGGTCGAACTTGATTTTCTTATGGATATTCTACTTTGTGATCCTGCATTGATAAGATCTTAAGTTCAAACGACCCATTTTAACGCAATAATGCCTATTTATATCCAGTCGTACCTAATTTTATTGGACCAAATTGGGAAAATAATAATATTTGAAGGTAGTAAGATGATAATGACAGTACTTCAGCATGTTCAAATCTCAATGTTGATTCAATGCATTGAAAACAGAGTATTTTAGACTAGAGTGAGTGATTACAATACCTTAATTTTTATTCATATCCTCACAGATGAAACACCATCATGATATATAGGGGGAAAAGATAATGGGCCATTCAATCCTTCCACAAAACACTGATATGCCTTTACCTTTTCATGAATTTTCTTTCTTGGCCCAGTGGCCATATATTTCGACAGATCAACCAACCATATACAAAAGGTTGTGCAAATACTTAGTGAAAAACGATCAATTGATAACGATTATTGAAATAAGAAAACATTAAAATAATTTGAAAGCAAACATAATTTAAAAAAATTATATCTCTAATACATTTTTGAATATAAAGAGGCGATTGGGATGATACAAGAAAGGTCGTCGTTTTTAACTGCTCGCATTTTATATAATATGTTGTGAACTTTAGTTATTACGGCGTCACATTTGGCATTCTTTGTGAATGTCAGAAAGTCTTCCTCAGAAGTTTTGGTCTTGAAGAGGTTTTCTAGTGAGATTTGGAGGCCTTGGTAAGTCTCTGTTAATGCAGGGCAGTTCTGTGGTTTCCGGGTGTGTTTTACAAAAGAAACAGTTATTTCGATTGTCTTTTAAAAACTTGTTTTCCACCTCCAGCGAACCGGCCAAAAGTCGATATTTGAACCATTTCTCTGAGGATGTAAGAAATCTATTATTCACAGCAGCGACACAATCGCTTATACTTCTTTGTATCCCACGTCTCTTTAAGTAGGCTTCAAAAGGTACTATTGTTGAGACTGTGGAAGCATTGCGTAAAATCTTTGTGGACAAATTGGAGATCTTGATCCTGAAGGGTAAAAATGGACGATTCACTCTAGAAAGCTTCCCGAAAACAATAGTAAAATACTTATGTGCAAGTCTGTTTAAAAATTTCGATGAATGAATAACATCGCTTGCAATGTGAGCATTCAAAGTTTTTGGGATAGATACATTTAGACAATTTAAAAGAGGCATTGCCCAAGCTAAGGAAGTATCAAATGTTTTGATGCACTCTGTTGAGATATTACAAAATTATCTTATTCTTCCAGACGACATAGAGATAGTGGGTAAAACTTTTGATAGCCCGTGATAGGGGGATTCGTTATAGTCGATTCCATTATTTTTTAAATATTGCTTAATATAACAAGACCAATAGTGGCTGTTGTCCCATAGCTTTCGAATCTAAAAGCAATTTAAAGATTTCCATAAATTTTGGACGTTCAAGACTCCCAATCCTCCAAGTTTGAGTGGATTGTGAATTCGATGTTGGGATATATTTCTTCTTTTGTGGAAGCCCAAGAGAGAAGTCTCCATAGTTAGAAGTTCTTCAGATGTTCCTTGGTTAAAAGGTGTAACACGGAGTAAATGAATTACACTCGGGACAATATAGGTATTCCAGGCTCCGACTTTATCCCACACGTTTAAGTTGAGGGAAAAGGACACGATTTCTTCAGTGTTGACATCATGAGATCACGATTTAACCTAGAACTGTTATATCTAATCCAAGATCCAAGTATCTTCATATGATCAGACGAATTTAGTATTGGCCAGGCTTTTTCTACAATGCCCCCAAAGGGGCTGAAAAAATTCAATCTTTTCAACGTTTAGTTTTAAGCCGGAAATAATAGAGAATTGATTTAAAATTTTAAATGTTCTGCCGATTGATCTTATGGTTTGAAGTGGATTACCAGAATATGTCATGGTCATGTCATCTGCGTAGCACAAACATTTTAACACTTTTCCTGATTAATAAAATCCACGAATGTTCGGATCAGAGTGAATTCTTTGAAGCAGACCGTCAATGCATAAGACAAAAAGGATTCCAGCCATGAGGTCTCCTTGGCGAACACCTCTATAATTATAAAAGTGTACTCTGTGGCTTCCATATTCTATTAGGGTTCTTGTTTTGGCAAGAGAAGTACAAACCATTCTTATAATAAAATCGCCGAAACCTTTCTTGTAAAGTGTTTGGACAATAAAATTGTGTGGTAAAGAATCAAACGCTTTGACAAAATTAATAGCCATTAAAGACGTATGATTTTCACATAAGGTAAGTGTTTGAAGAGTAAAAGGAGTTATGTCCATAAGCTTGTCTTTTAAAAATCCATTCTGAGAATCGTGTAAAACTTTATTTAAAACTCCTTTTATTCGATTAGCTGAAATATATGAAAATATCTTGTAAATCGAATTTCGCATAGTAAGAGGATGTATATTTATTTTTTTATCGGATCTTTATTTTCTTAGGTAATAAGACAATTCTCCCATCTGAGGCAAATTCTAGGAAGTGTCCAACGGTTAAAACTTTTTGATAACACATGAGTAAGAGAGGAGATAAATTGTGCAGGTATCTTTTATAAAATTCAAAGGTTAAGCCGGAAGGACCAGGTGACTTATTGACCTTTGCGTTTGTTTGTTTGAGGGTAGGATCCAAGAGCACGAATTGAAGTCGAGTCTTGAGTCCAAGGCAGAATCAAATTTACGATCTTAGCCCATTCCCTAGAACACACAACCACTTTAACCATGTCGTTTACCCCAGAGCCCTATAAGGAGAGTTACGTCGTGAGACCTGTCTGTGTAGCAGCTGACTCTCAAGTCAGGCTCCAAATATTTATAATTTATCGAAGGAGTTGTAAATAAACAGTCTTTTGAAATATTTTTTCGAAGTATAAAAACAATTGAGATCTATTTATAAAAATAATTTCATTAAGAAACTATTTTTCTACTGGTGGATTAATATTTTGTTCGGATAAATTTATTAAGGAGTTTACAAAAGTTGAAGGAATATTTAAATTATATGTAAAAGAATTAGTAAAAATGAAACAAATAGGATCTTCAATAACAGAAATGGCAGTTCAACTAATTAGATCATAATTAGAGAATATATCACAATGTCATGAATTATTACAATAAATATCAAGGTATATAAAATTCGTTAACACATACATTTACGAGAACAGACGACTATAGTAAAAAATAAGTCTAATAAAACCTCCAATTTATTTGGAAGTAGAAGTATGTGCATGAGAAAATTATGTAAATAATTATCAAATTAATGTATGTTATAATAATGTATATATCCCAGATTAGTGAAATGATTAATTATAAATTACAAAATAAAAAATCTTTTTTAAATTGAAATATGTTTTACAATACGTAGTAATAAAAAAATATAAATAATATTTATATATTTTTTTATTTCTACGTGTTGTAAAATATATTTCAATTATAAAAAAAGTTTTTTTTGAATTATTTTGTCATTTATAATAAATCATAAATTGGGTTCAATGATAAATCCAGTTCATCAATACTTAGGATATTTATTGGACAATTGTTTCTTATAGATGATTTTTTTATTTACCACAATATTTACATATTTTTTAAATATTATTTAGTAAATCATGTATAAAATATGGAGTTATATGCATAAGGGAGACTAATTATTTACTGAAACAATACCCCCAATGAATGAAAGGTTTTATAGACACAGTTTTTGTCATAGATTCCGATTTATTTATCCTAAGAATAACATAGGGACCATAATAATTTCTTTCATTCCATGCGTTGTTTTGAGCCCGACATGCTATTTCACCAGGTGGCGCTCCAATCTATTGTCGTAACTCTCCTTATAGGGCTCTGGTTACCCATTCTACCTCGGGAAGCCAAACAAGTAACCAATGTTACAATTCCTAAGAATTGCTGGTATCTGCTTTAACTCTGGAGGATGTTGGTTAAAGCATTTTTGAGCCATCATTCTCTTAAGACAAAGGAAATCACATTCAGCCAACATGTGATAAGACGTCTCATCACTCTGCTGGCAAAACGACACTCTCGAGTGAGAAATTTGTTCGACAATGACTGATGATATCCAAGAAAGTTATGAGCAGTTATTATCTGTATTTGAATACAAAGAGATTCACGACTAAGATTAATCAATCGTCTCGATGCATTAGGTCTGGCTTTGGGAGCCATAGTTTACTTTGTCTAAGGAGCTATCCTGTGTCCATCGGGAGGCCAATTCTCTATAGACACCCATCCTTGTCAGGTCTGACATAAAAGAATCTGGAATAGGAATGTCCTTTAATAGATTTGATCTTGATCCAGCTTTTGCAAGTCGGTCAGCTTTCTCATTTCCTGGCCAACCTACGTGGGCTTTAATCCAATGAAGGTTGACATGGTTTACACGTCCAAGTGCATTCAAAACATTGATGCAATTGTTCACTGTACGAGACTTTACAACAACCGAGCCCAAAGATACAAGAGCTGCTTGGTTGTCGACATACAAAAACAATTTTTGGTTTGAGATTTTCTTTTTTATAATAAGAGGGCTGCCTTTAAGATAGCCCAAACTTCAGCTTGAAACACATTGGATTCGTCATTGAGTTTCCTAGCTGAGTTTATTATAAAAATATAGGATTGTGCAAATGATAGCCCCATCCGATTTTGTTAGCAATTTTGCTACCACCGGTGTAGCATTGAATACCATTACTGGCGTTCAGTACCTTACCTACAGAGAACCTATTTTTTATCATTTATTTCTATATTTCACTTTTTCTATATGCATATAAAATACATTTTGAAAATATTAATAGGTTCGAATCAACTGGAATTATACAAACTTAAAACCTGCGTTGTCTTCTGATGTTAAATACAAATGGCATTAAAATTAATCATAAGAAATACAGGGCACGATAGACACGATAGTAAGATATAGAAACTGGTAAAAAAGGTGTGATAAAATAATTATTAAGATCCCCAGTCTTGAGGTGGAGGTTTTCTTTTTATTTGTTGTCTTGGTCCCCATGAAGGAGAGAGGGCCCGTTTGTTTTGAAATTTTCCCTGTGGATAGAGCGCAGAATGTCTAGATTTCTTCGGACGAGGTCTTGGAGACCCATAGGAAGTCTGCCTCCGCACGTTCTTGAACATAGAGGGTCCTTTGTACAGTGGATACCATGTGCTCGATCTTGTAAGTAGAGGTTAATGATACTCCGAGTTCTTCTAACATTATCTCTTCCACAGCTTTAATGACTGGGACCACTTTAAGGCAGTGATAGAAGAAGTGGAAAGACGTTTCCTCGACCTCCCCACACCAATGGCATCACCGTTTCTTTGGATCCACATGGGACTTGCTCATAAATAGAGAAGACGTGGCTAAGCGGTATCGGAACCATTTTTGATGGGAGTCCGTAAAGGGGGTTTTCATAATAATTTCCGGACACAGCGGGGTAAAGAGAACCTATCATAATTAATGGAAATGTTTTATTCCAACTCATTTTTAGACTCGTAGCCAAGTCTCTGTTAATACAAGATGAAATTCCTAACTTTTTATTTTCACGCCACTCTTCAAGAATATAACCAGGTTTAGACCCAATGTTCTCCCATCCATGTGCGTGATGTTCATATTAAAAGTGCCTTTCTGGCCCTCATTTTGATATATAAATCTAGAGGAGGCAAATCTAAGATTACCTCAAGTCCTTTCGTAGGTGTACTACGATAGTTAAAGGTGTTCTTATCATACCAAGCCGTTGGATACGTTCCAGTTTCTTCAGGTAATTTTGGGTTCGACGAGACCAGACAATCGATCCATAAGAGATCTTGGGACGAATTATGCAGGTATATACCCATCTTATTGCCCTTGGAGTCGGACCCCAGGTTTTCCCGACGGCGTTGTTGCAAGCCATCAGTAGTTTTTTGGATTGGTTGAGCTTGGATGTGATGTGGAGACCGAAGTTTAATCCCGAATCCAGAGTCACACCCAAGTATTTAACAGAATTAGATAAACATATGTTAATACCATTCATATTCAAGTTCCTTATTTTAGGAGACTTCTTCTTCCTGTGGAAGAGAATTGCCACTGTTTTATGAGGAGCAAACTCAAGGTCACAGCCATTACCCCACTCAAGAGCCTTGTTAATGGCATCTTGAAGGATACAGACCATAGAACTCGTCAGCAAAGCCAATTGCCTTCACTGCCCCGAATTAAATAACCCCAAAAGCTTGTCAAATACAAGATTCCAGACAATTGGACTGAGTACACCACCCTGAGGTGTCCCTCTGGTGAGATCTCGGTTCTTTCTAATACCCTTGAGTTCGACTGTGATAGAGCGACTCCTTAGGTAGGATTCATATCACTTAATAATACCTTCAGAGATTTTCCTAGCCCTGAGGCCTTCGACCACAGACGTAATGTCTATATTATCGAATGCACCAGAGATGTCCCGAAAAATCCCAAGACTATACTGACCCCTGTTGATAGATCGTTCAATGAGGTCAACCATAGAGGAGAGAGCAGAGTCGCAGCTCCTTCCTCTTCTGAAAGCATGCTGATAAACCAACTCTTTCGAGTGTTTTGAAAATAAAAGAAGTGAGAGTAATAGGACGAAAAGACTTTACCTTGGAGTAGTCATCCTTACCTGGCTTTGGAATAAAGATGACCTAAGACTTCCTTAGTTGTCTTGGAACATATGAGAGTCGAATTGAGGCCCAAAATAGTCTGGCCAGCCATTCCATACGCTTAGTGTCTAGGCTCTGCAAGAATATGGGCTTAATTCCATCTATCCCTGGTGTTTTATGAGATCCGAAGGATTCCACAGCCCACTTGATTTAGAGAGTCTTCATCCATGAGGCGTAGAAACTTAACTCGAAAGATGACTTACTAAGTTTGGTCTTTGAGTGTTCCGTTTCAGGAACCTCGGAACAACCAGGAAAAGAAGCAGTCAAAAGAAGGTCCAGTGCTTCTTCCGGAGACCCCGATCCCAGTAGCACAACGGAGCATGTTTTGGAGCCCTGTATAACTTTGAAGAGCCTAGAAAGTTGTCTCCCGTCTTTTGCAGACTCAGTGAACCTCTTCCAGCTCTCCCGCTTAGCTTACCTTACCAGTCTCTGAACTCACGTCGTAAGCTCAGATATTTGTTCCAGTTAGCTTTACTTTTATCTGATTTGTAAACTTTGTAGAGTTTCCTTAGGTTCCTTCTGCAGAGCGCCACCTCCCGCGACCAAAAGTCAGAAATTTCACTTCCCGACCTAACCTAAGCGGAAGGGCACGCTGTGTCCACAGCCCTTTGGACACCCCCTACAAATTGTCAAAACGCCATGTCCAACAATCGGGGCGTGATAGTGCCCGGAAGTGACATGTCTATTTTTATGGAATGCCTAAAAAGATTCCAATCTGTTTTACGGAGAATTCTTATCTTGACACGTTTATTAGGTGCTGGGATAGAAACCTCAAACTCAATGAGAGCATGATCCGATAATTGATCCTTATCACTAACCCTCCAGTTCGTAACTCGGATTTGGTAACTAAGAGTAAAGTCTATATGTGTTTCTGCGCCCCTCCCTAAAGGTTGGCTTCAGTCCACAGTTTTCAACTACAAGGCCATTGCCTAAAATAAATTCTTCAATTACTTCCCCCTCTTATTGGTATCCAACCACCAAAGAGAGGAGTGAGCATTTGAGTCCATGCCAATAATCAGTGAGTAGTTTTTATCCTGGCTGAATTTCATAAGTCTTACCAATGAGCTTGGTAAATCTTTATTGATATCCAGGTAAACAGAACAAATAACAGTTTTGGAATCTCCATTTGTCATGATAGCAGAAGCTACATCACGACAGCTAAAGTCATTCATAAGCCATAAGTTAAGTTTTTGGACGCCACAATCGAAACTCTAGGTGAGCTACTACCGTGTAGTACTTGATGGCCTGCTAGGCCTACAACTTTGCCTCTATAAGTATGAGGTGCCTGCATCAGAAAACAGAAACTGGACAAACCACTGAGCTCTTTGCTTATAGCTGCAATTGACGCTTTACATTTATGAGCATTCAATTGGAAAAATCGAGCAGACATGATGATAAAAATATTATTTGAATTTATTTCATATAATAGGGAAAAGCTTGAATAGTTGTATTCAGCATTAAACCCCCTAGTCTAAGTTGTCTTTTGAAAGATAGACTTAATAGAAGTCGATGACTTCTTAATCGAAGAGCCAGTGCTGTCCCTGTTCCCACAGACCGCAGGTTCGATCCCCACGGAGGCACCTCTGGTTGAAGAATCAGGAGAAACTCCGATTCTCAAGCACTGTTGCACGCCATGAAAAGATTCCCCTACAGTCTTGGACAAGTTAGCTAACTGTCTCTTAGCAAGGGCTGCGGCCCAACACTCCTCACTAGACAAAATTTCGTCTGGTTTTGCAGATTTTCTTGTCAATTCAGTGAGTTGACTCGAATTTGCTGCCGAGTTTGGGAGAACAGTCTTACGTAGTTTCGAATGAGAGTCCATTCGGGAGATATCGTAGAGAGGTACTCCCTGCGACTTCATCCTTTTCCGGGCCTCTTCCTTTGGATCGGTGTCAGCAAAGTGTACTCCTCACGGCTTGGAATGTGCACTGGTTTGGATGAAGATAGTTTTGTAGTCTTGCATGTCTGCTTCGATTCAAGCCTCTTTTTGTCCTCGGAGGTGAATTTGGCGTCACTTTTACCTATAAGATTTATAGATATCTGAGAGAATCCGATAGAAACTTTTTGCTCCGGCAATTTTTTGATTGTCTTTGCAAAATCCTTATCAATACCCAAAAGAAAATACTTCCAATTGACTTGGGAGGCATCCCCTTGGGGCCCTCAAGCCTGGTTTAGAATTGAAGAAAAGGCCTTGGGCCTCGACGAGAAAAAAAGAAACTAGAGGACTCAGAGAGTACAAACCTCTGCCGATCCCCACCAAATGAATCACTTGGTCTTTTTGTCATTTGCCAATAGATGTCGCTGTGCTGTGCTCTCCTCTTTGAGAGCACAGCACAGCGACATCTATTGGCAGAGTAGGCTAACTTGAAATATTTATTAGTATTTAGTTCATTTTGCATCTTAAAGAAGCACTCAGAGATGCCAAAATTTTATCACTCGTTCCTTTTGGCATTCCAACAACTCCACAAAGTTTCATCCGAATCCGTTCAGCACTTTTTGAGTTATCCTGCTGACAAACAAATCAACCAACCAACCAACGCCAGTGAAAACAATACCTCCTTCGGCGGAGGTAACAAAAGTTTCTTTTGGAATATACCTCCGCTCATCTCTGCCTAAATGGATATAAAGGATAAAGGGCAGTGGCTTGTTCTTTTTGGCTTAATCAGCATACGTGACCTTTATTTTCTTAGCTGCTGGATCCTCGTCGAGGGCATTGGCTAGAGAGTCAAGGTCATCCAAGGCTGACTCGTCCAGATCGGTTGAGAAAAACCTCATCCTCAGCTGCTCCGGGCGGAGTGATCCTGCAGTCCCCTGCTACATCCATGGCTGGACGGGTGGATTCTGAAGGAGACTCGTTCTGGGGCATCTGTCTGTCTAATGGATCCTCAACGACTTGGTAGCATCCTCCAAGGAGTTTTGCTTGACCGTTGTCGTCACGGAGCGCGACTCTTCCGGCATCAGGTCCTCCTGAGAAGGATATCCGACTCCGGGAAGCCTGTTTAGGGGTTCCCTCTTCGCCTCCGGGTTCACTAGCGTCGATGCTAGCCTCTTCCTCGAAGGTTTCGGGTCCGAGTCAGGCGGAAAATCCATTAATTTCACTAATATTCCTTTTTTAATGAGAGACAAAAAACACACGACTCATCAAAACAAATGAGACCTTTCCAATATTTACTATTGCATATTCAATTTCTTTAATAGTTAGGTGGACTTCCAATTTCATGAATATTTGTAGGCTATAACATTCATATATTAAACATAATGACCAAGCGTACAAGAAATCAAATATAAATATGACAGAAAATTAATTATAAAACCTACAAATATATAAGTTAAAAACATAAATAATAAATAAAATACAAAATAACAGTTTATCATGGCAATAAAAGTAACGTAAGGTGTTAATTTCGTTCCTAGACCAGTACCCGCCCCATACCGTAACTCAATCCGGTAACAGTCGATAATATCTAGGACTAAATAGACATATAAGCTTGACCACCTGATTATCTGCCTTCTTTTTACAAATACCTTGTCATACCCGTAGCTCGTAGTATTGTTATGGCCTCTTATCCATTGGGATGTTACATCTGGATGATTCGAGGGTTTTCAGGCAGTTATCTAATCAATTGGTCCAGGGTAGTGTCCAAGCTAAATTACATAGTTATGAATGGTATTGAGTTAGTAAAAAAAAAGTTCAAACTAATATTTTTCTCAATAAAAAATCACGAATAATATCCATCAGATTAATTAAATCAGAGGGCGAGTCATGGAAATTAATACGAGAAAAATCCCTTAAGATTCGTAATTAGTTGTATTTATCTTGCGTCCCTGGAAGCCTTGTCCCCTTACTATGAAATGCCTAGTTGTGTAATATCAAACACAAGTATACAGACCACCATAATGTCTCCGACCTTGAGGCGGAGACTAAGCGTCATATTTAAGGAGTTTGAAAGCCAAATTACCTTGTCTTTTTGTGTACATATATTTATATGAAGTCTGAGTTTTGTTGGCATTTAATTATTCCAAATGCATACATATTACAAATACAGCATTTTCAGTTCATTGGCAGTTGTTTGCTTGGGTACTCTCAGAGACCCTAAAATTTTGAATCAGGTGGTCTGGAACACCAACCTATATAATAACTGGAATCTCAATCTAGAAGGTCTGGAATTTTAAGGAAAAAGCAGAAAGTATATTAGTTATTGCATAAGGTTGGATTCTTCCAAATGATGTGGCTATATCGACAGCTAAGGTGAAGAAATATGGACACTCATATTCACTTTCAAATTATTTAATAAAAAGTTTATCGAATTCAATTGTCAAAGGAACATTATACGATTTTTTCTCCAAATGATACAACAAAATTGTCTGACAAACTTATATCTTATTAATGTTTGAGAATTTTTTGCAATTAATTGTTTGAACAACTGTTCTCTTTCCACGTTTGCCACACGATAGTACGCTGTTTATACATTTGTATTCATTCTAGATCTTCGACAGAAGAGGGTTTCGTCTGGATATTTAAAAAGGATCTCTCTAAAAACCTCCAGCAAACAAGACAACGAGAAGGTATATGCAAATAAATCCTACAAGCTCTTGGTTAACAATAGCAACTAAAAGAATATAATTGAAGCCGTTATGATGTAAGCATTGTCTTTTAGATTGAATAATTTGAGTATTTTCACATTATTACATGTTTTATGTTTTATATGAGAGGTCGACTGATAGTGGATTTAAGGCCAATGCTGTACAAATAGCTTTTCTAATAGAAAAAGCAGATAGTCGATGTATCTGCCGATAGTTTATCCTTTATGTACATATATCTGTTGTTAATTATTTAAGGAAAATGGTAATGCCAAAGTAAAATAACTTTATATGTTATTTAAAAAAACTTGTTGTCATTAGTTTGTAACGGAAAATAAAAGCAAAGCCCTACGCACCTGGCGCAATTTACATCAGAACAATGTCTTCTATGACTGCATTGAAAAGAAAATAAGCTTATTACCTCCGCCGAAGGAGGTATTGTTTTCACTGGCGTTTGTTGGTTTGTTAGTTTGTTGGTTTGTTAGTTTGTTAGTTTGTCAGCAGGATAACTCAAAAAGTACTGAACGGATTTGGATGAAATTTTGTGGAGTTGTTGGAAGTGCCAAAAGAAAGAAGTGATAAATTTTGGCATCTCTAAGTGTTTTTTTAATATGCAAAATGAGCAAAAAACTAATAATAATAATAATGAAATGGTGTCTCTATTCAGGGAGTAGGCAAGAACAAACGCTAAAAAATATTCATTGACGTATTATTGTTCATATATCAGCTCAGGACTATGTTAACCCGTGACGTAGCTTAAACTTCTACCGTCTTCCCATCTCTGAGTGCTTTTTTAATATGCAAAATGAGCTAACAGAGAGGAAACAATGATTAGAGATAGAAAATCGGGCGTGTGAAAGGGAGAATGTTTGAATAGGAATGTTGTGGGGATCGGCGGAGGTACACACTCTCTGAGTGTATATATGCCTCTAGTTCTTAATTATTTTTAAAACATTTACTCTTTGCCATCTTTAATAATAGACATAATCTGATTTTATGTTTCTCTCTGATGTATTCATAGCTATTTTATGTATACCGGTGCTAACTAAAGCGTTAAAGTAAAGTAGCGCATGCATAACATAAAATTCTTCCTTTTTTCCCAAAAGGTATTGGCCAAATTTTTTTGTTCTTCTTTAGTCCGAAAGGAGCGCTTTGATGCTAGAGCTCTTTGAAAATAATAACAAAGTCCTTTTATTATTTGGAATGGAATCTCGCACAATGTTGTAGTGATATGATATATTTCAAATCATCAAATTAATGCCTTTAAACCGGTTTTAAATAGGATTGTGACGTAATTTCATGGACTAGCGACATCTAACGTTAAAGTAAATAACAAAATTTTGGCCCATTTTTTTTTGTTACTTTTTCCTTTCATGCGCTACTTTACTTTAACGCTTTAGTGCTAACCATTTTAAATCAGCCTATCAATTGATTATAGATGCACAGCCTAGCGATAAAATCAGTATTATCTTGATTTTCCCTCTATTTCCAGGCCAACAACGGCATCCCCGAATTTGTTCAACATCCCTGATATAAATAAATAACAGTAACAAACATTTTTGTCAAAAAAAGAATATTGTTCATAATATATTTGGTGTGAATGGGTAAAAGGTTTTGATTTCAAATTGACTAAACAAATGCTACATAGACACAAGAAGAAACTTAGAAAATAAATAATATGGTCCCCAGTCGGTGGGGCTTGAATGGGGTAAGCTCAAATAATAAATAAAGGGATTGAAATATCACATAATAATAATAGTAATAATAATATGTTTATGAATATTAAATATAGTAAACACAATAATAATCTTGTCATATGGTGTGATCACATACAAAGAGCTCTACAAATCTTCGCCGTACACAAATTCAGTGGATACATAAGTATAGATAGATATTTAAAGGTTAAGTTCATTCAAGTATGGTTAGGGGAGATTACTAAGACGTAATTAGCTCCCAAATTAACATTTAATTACAGATAATTATTCCATTTCATAAAATTATCAAACTTATTCATGATATATTCTTGTAGCAGACATAAGAATGGTGCCTCTATTTTTGTTTTTGTCTAAGGGTGGTGAGTGAGGAAGCCATAATATTAAGATTTCTCTGCAAATCGTATTTTTCAATTTGCCATTGATATTTTATTCGAATATCTCCAATTAACTTATCGTTATTGTTTTTCCTGTTAGTAATAACAAACTTCCATGATTAAAACGGCCTTGTTGTGCTATGAATAAGCTCTTTTGCAGAACATACCTACTGCAAAGGATGACTGGGTAAAAGTTTTATTAAAACATACTTAGGGAGGAGGTCCTTCACATGCCGCCTCATCACTTTAAAATGTTCATATACAAGGTTATAATAACAAGTTTTAGAGAAAAGTAAGAAAAACTGTAATGATGCATCCAGTTATTTAGATATTTAAATCAAATCCATGAATAATAAAAGTACAAAAATACAGCATATGATAGACCTGGATCAATTACAACAACTGCATAAGATTCATTGTCATAACATTTTTTTACTGGTGATCATTTTAAATTATGATAGAACGGATTCTTTAAAAAGACAGTTGTCAGTGATTATGTCAAATATGATCTTAATCAAAGATTAGTTGTAAAATATATAAATACGATAGTTTTTTCTGCTTAATGGAGTTATTTTATTTATTTTTAGTTTGTCAAAGGTTTCATGAAAAAATAATAGACCTGCTGTATGACCTTATCATTCAAATACGTAACCCTTTCTTCCAACTGGCTCTTCTATACCTTGATAATTCTTGTTAATCAACATCGTAGTAAATATTGGATTCTTTAGATATACGAATACATTATAGGCAATAAATGATCTGATGTCAAAAAAATTGTAGAATAGGACGTATTGATTGAAGTATATAAGTAAATATACATTTTATCTGAGGCGAGGTGAACATATCAAAAATCAAAGCCATCCTCTTTTACAAATCAAGTGTCCAAATATAAACAAATAAAACTATATTTTGTGTCTCTTTGACGTCATTCTGTTCAATGTCAGTGCGTATATATTATATATTTTGGACATATGACGTCATAGGGGTGGTCATTTACTTCTTAATACGTATCATTTGATCAGACCTTCGATTATAGATGAATGAAGGAGGTAAATGGTCTGAGTGAAATGTGACTTTTTGGCTCTTTGTATGCGTTCATTGTACTTGTTCCTCATGGGGTCATAGATGGGAATGAGGCAAGTGAGGGTTTTTAATGGGAGGTAAAATGGGTGTGGATAAATGCGGGGCGGGGAACCTTGGGCTAAAGTCCCCTTCCAGCGGGGGTAGGTGAAGCTTATCGGATATAGAATATGGATTCCCCAGATTCCGTCCGTCACAAGCGACACGAACCGTTTCATCAGAGATGGTGCTACTACTACAGAAACTGTTGAGACTCTGATTCTCAGAAATGAGCTCCAGGAGCCCCTTAATGGCGGCCTGGCTCTGTTTTTTCTCCTGAATCATTTTTCGATATGCGAACTAAGGAGTCCCAAGAGAATGACAACTGAGAGGGAGAGTCCAATGTAGAGGAGCGTCCGCAATTGGGCATCGTTAAGAGCCTTGGCCTCTTCATGGAGAAAGTCTAGTGGTAACACGGTAGAGCTGTTGTGTCGGCGGGTGGCAGCCATGTCGGGCTCAGGGTGTACTCCCGATGGACGAAGTTCGGTTTCGCATACACATTTCCTCCGAAGCGGATCGCAGAGAAGGGGCTTCTTGCATTGAGGACTAACCCGGCAGGAGTCTCCAAGAGACTTTTCTGAAGAGAGACATCGCCACTTCCAAGCTATTGTACCTTCCTGCAAACACAGTCACCAATTCCGTTCTGAAAAAAAAATGATAAATTTCTTTTAGTATCCTACAATGTTTTTGGATATTTTTTTAATCATTTGTAAAGTTTAGCAAAACAAGGATAACCAAGTAACCGACCTTTCTTCTTTTATTTTTAGATAGGAAAGTAAATAGTAAAAAGGGTTGTTCTTTACTATCTGATAAAAAGAAAATTATGAAAATACTATTTTTATTGTAAAAGTACTACAAAATTATCATGAATAATATCATAGTTTTAAAGGACAAACTTTTTCTAGATTTACGAGAATAAAATAATAATAATAAATTTGAAGTATTTATTTGTTTATTCTGGTATCGTTCAAACTATTAACTGATTAGTTTAAATTGAATGCTCTATTAATAAGATATTTAGAATAAATTAAATTCATGATATCAACCAATATCCAGTGATGACTTCCTCTTTAGGTGAAAGCTCTGATATATATATATGTGGCTAAATAATTTTTAACAAAACTTTATAAACTACTTTTTGGTTAAAATAATTAACTACTTTTTATCCTAAACACCATATTTTTAATTAAATTTGTAACTATTCATAAAGGTAAGTTCGTAGTAGTCGCAGAAAAAAAAAAGTAAATATACTGTTTTTGTCTCAGAATGTTGGCACAAAATTAAGTTTTTTATCACAACCAAAATATTATAGTAATTAAATGAATCGTTTTAAGTGAAGTAATATATCTACATTTACGAAATTGAATACAATTTAAACCTGGCTAATTGCCAGTTTATATGATGGATTTTATATTTTATTTGTGATTTCAATTTGTTTTGGCATTTGTTAGGTGTGTTATTTTTGACTTACAAGTACATTTATATATATTATAGGTACATGCAACAATAATAAGCGAATGAAGTCTAATAAAACCAAATTGATTCCTACAATTTTAGTTCACCTAAAATATAGAAAATTATGGGCTTAGAGAATGAAATTTTGTGTGTGTGTGTGTTTTTATGTAGTTTTCAGTTGGTATATATCATTTACTCTCTTTATATTGAGGCTAAAACAAAATTCATTTATAATGCAAGATGAAAAAGGACTTTAATTGGAAAATCCATAATCCCTGAATGAAGATCTGATATGAAAGGGATTTCGTTTCTTATTATAGTCTATTAAATATATCAATTTACTAATAGATATAATTGTATCGTACATCAGGTACGGATTATGCATGCTGCTAAAGGAATATAAGAAAACGTAATTTTCTTACAATATGGATCTATTACCAAACTAATTCAGGATACCTGCAGAAAGTCGAAGCACTTCACTCCCGAGTAAATAACTCCAAAAACAAATCCCCCACTGTTGAGAAATAATGTTTTGCGTCTCTTAGATATATTGAACGGAAACAACGGTTCGAGCACATGATTTACATCCCCCTTTTGACAATTCTGGTCAAATACTAGAAAAAAACTCATATTATTGGAGTTTGACACAAACAAGTAAAGGATATTGTTGTGTAGTATTTTCCAAAGGGTTATCCATGTATATGTAAAGTGATTTTGTAATATGGGGCAGCTCATACACAGCTATTAGTGATTAACCTCGGATTCAGCTTCCTTGTGATAAATGGATTTAATTACTAAGCAAAGGAAAAGATCACCCAGAAACGAATATACAAGCGTATCTTTTTTTCAGTATATGTTTTATTTCCTTCTATAATAAATAATCGTAAATATATACTCTAAAAACAAAGTACAAACAATGAAAAAAATAAAAATACAAAAATTAACATTTAATACATAAATAAACATTAACTTTGTAAATAATTCAAAAATATAGAGCGAGTTTATATGCTCTATCCGTGCAATCAGGGAAGGAGATATATGTTAAGATACATTGATCATTTAAATATTCCTTATATAAAGTCATTAGATACACGCTATTCAATTGAATTTATATAGCCCATAGTTATTGTAAGTTCAACAATGTGGAATTTTATGATGTAATGACTTTTGACAAAACGATTTAATAAATATGTTTAACAAACGTTTGGACTTGAATAGAAAATATCCAAGTTCACAATGCACACCGTATTTGATGGAGCTTCAGGAGGCTACATTTATATATATATATATATATATATATTAGGGTTGTTCTTATTTTTCAAATGTTTGAAATGTTAGCGACTTTGAGCATTTTCTGTTTCTTGGTGATAAAAGAAGACGACATACAAAGGTTGAACAAAATCGGTCAACATTACGAGGTCGCGCAACGAGGTCAAAGTTTTAAAAATTTAGTAAAAATATAGTTTTCCGCAAATTTCTTCAAAATGGTGGACGTTACAGACTTCAATAATTATTATTAATTTAAAGGAAATCCAATTTACTACCAGACGTACGTTGATGTTTTTTAATAAAACAAAGTTTTCAGTAAAAACAAAGCAAGAAAGGGAGTGAGTATTGTTAGCTTATTTCATAGCTTTTTTGTATCAATTAACTTCACTCGCCTGTAGAAGATGACTTGTTCGCTTCAGAGTAAAATCGTACTTTTAAGTTTAGTTTAAAAATCGCTATACTTTAAGAGATATAAGCAAATACGTACTCTCCCCAAAAATGATCTTTTGATATGAGAATATACGATTACCATTTGGTAACGGCAGATAGTGTAACCTGGATAGGAAGAAAAAAAGAAGGGAGAGGAGTGAGGACAAAATACTCCCTCCCTTCTCTTTCTATCCAGGTAACACTAACAGAATTACCAGATGGTAATCGTATATTCTCATATCAAAAGATCATTTTTTGGGGGAGAGTACGTATTTGCTTATATCTCTTAAAGTATAGCGATTTTTAGAACACAAAATATATGAAATGAAAGCTTGGTTAACCAGCTTTAATATTTTGGTATACTAAATCATGTCAATTTAATAAGTAGAGAGTTATATGCACATTAAAAAAGCCTATCTCGCGTACAAAATGACGCATATAATGGACTATAAATGCGTCAGAGATAAAGTAAAATTTTGAGTGGATACCTTGACGCACATCTAAGAAACACATTATTATTTATTTTTTCATAATCGATTTCTTATAGGCCAATACAGGCTCTGAATCATATGATGTAAACTCAGATTGTACTGAATTCTGAATTGATAGAATGCAACCAAGGTCATTTTGGATTTATTATCTAAAGTTTAACTAAACTAAAAAGTACTATTTTACTCTGATGCGAACAAGTCATCTTCTACAGGCGCGTGAAGTTAATTGATACAAAAAAGCTATGAAATAAGCTAACAATACTCACTCCTTTCTTGCTTTGTTTTACTGAAAACTTTGTTTTATTAAAAAAACATAAAACATACGTCTGGTAATAAATTAGATTTCCTTTAAATTAATAATTATTATTGAAGTCTGTAACGTCCACCATTTTGAAGAAATTTGCGGAAAACTATATTTTTACTAAATTTTTAAAACTTTGACCTCGTTGCGCGACCTCGTAATGTTGACCGATTTTGTTCAAACTTTGTATGTTGTCTTCTTTATCACCAAGAAACAGAAAATACTCAAAGTCGCTAACATTTCAAACATTTGAAAAATAAGAACAACCCTATATATATATATATATATATATCCTAATTTTGTTTAAATTGTGAGTTAGATAAATATATCCTAAACAAAGCATAACTTTTGTTTTGAAAAACAAATAGAACCCTCAAAATATGAATATAAAAATTCAGCAATGCAGACTTAAGCAATTCAACAGAATACAGAGGTGGCAGCAATGTTTTATGTAATGGTCAAAATATGTATGCATATATTAAACTGCATTGCAGAACAAATATATTTAGGAGAAGATAGGGCCTTGAAGAGCCTAATATCATGTTCTTAATGATTCGTGGGCAAATAGCTGTCACCGAGCATTTGCTTGCATAGTGTCACTATGTTTGTTAGTGGCTAATCCTTAAGTGAATAAAACTGAACTGTGAAGAGCATGACTCAGCAAAATGAATCAGAAGGATATTTATATTCAGCATTATTTTTATCTTAGAATTGAGGGTATGACAATGTTAAACTTTACAGTACGTTCGAAACGAAGTGAAACTGAATTAAAAATGCATGCAGTATCCTAGTCATGAATGAAAATTATGTCAAGACAATAAATCCTTTATAGATTTGTACTATTATGAAGTCAAGGTGAGCATATATGTATGAACCGTAAAATACAAACTAACTAGGGATTAAGGTTGCTTAAATGACGTCAAATCATCTTGTAGGATGACTGGTCCACAAACTTTAAAAACAAAATGGTGGCATGAGAGACAAATATAAATACTCAGAAAAATGATTTTCTCACAAAGGACGCTTTATACCTGAATGATAATGATGCTTAAAGCATAATTATAATTCAATTATGATTTTATATGTATATCCACCCATTATACTCAAGCCTTCAACTATTGAAAACTGCCTTAAAACACATACACGTAAAAAAACCTTGTCACATTATGTATTCATGGCTGCGGGACATATAAATTTTTAATCCTTCGATTGACCTTGAAACAAGGGAACACCAGCACCAATTCCACATACATGTTTGCATTCTAAACGGTATTAAAGATATATATATATACCTATATATATATACATATATATATGACCATCTATGTATGTTACAGTAAAAATACGTAAACAAGAATTTCACTACTCAACTGGAACATTGAGTTCTCAAGGCATCAGTTACAACTGTTATTGAGGGTTCAAATTAATTTGAAATGAAGTTTCCACTTTTCCGAGTCACAACTATGGCAAGTTCGGGTATATAAAATATTACAACAAATTAATTTCGAGTTCTGTGCGCCTTATTATATCAATTTGAGGTTTGAAAATAACCTCCTTTGGTCTTCTGGTTCCACAATGTACAATTATAGCATATTTGCATACGACAATTGAAATACAATGATTAGTTCCATCACTTTAAAAAACCTATTGGAACACATAGATATATGCAAAAATCAGGGTATGTAAAAAACCCAAATTTTTGAAAAACCCAGTTAAAAACACGAGTTATACCGTGGGTTTTTCCGAAATTCGGGTTTTTCATTACACCATTAATTAGCTAATAGCTAATTTTTTAACTGGGTTTTTTCAAAATTTTGGGTTTTTACCTACCCTGGTAAAAAGGATATTCATGTGAGGGTTAGTCAACTTGCATCCTAATTTCTATAAGTAAGTACTCAAAAAAGTATTAAATATATACCTGCAGCTATTCATTTTCCTAGTTATCTGCAATTTGCCATGAAAAAGTAGGTCTATTAAGAAAAACACAAAATCTCATTTATATCTTTAATAAACACTGGACAACAACCAAAAACGTTCCGGGCCCAATTGAGCTGATTTGTACACCAAATCACCGAACAAGAATTAATGTTGAAAATATACCTTGTATTGTATATACCTTTGTTTACATATTATTTGAGATTATGATCTCAAATAATATATATTGTTTTTTTCATTTTTTTAACATCAATCATCTTATTAATATTATCATTTGGCGTCATCAAAAATATATTATACTGCTATTCTTTTTGCTTGCCGTTGGTTTGTAAAGAAAACAGTTTGGCTTAAAAAATTCAGCTCTTTTGACAATATTGATATAACAGGTCGTCTGATAAGTCCCGAGACTAACTAAGAAGGAAAAATTTCTTAACAAAATTCGACTTTATTATTCAACATAGTTGCCTTCGAGGGCGATACAGCGATTATAGTGATCTTTCAATTTCAGGATCAAATTTCAGATTCTGCTCAGACTCATCAATTCGTTGTTGTTTTTGGCCGATTGTGAGCTCTCGCGGCACCCACTTTGCACAGAGCTTTCGCATGTCCAAATATTCATGCACGATATGTCCAACGCACTCTTTCGATATCTTCAAAGTCTCAGCTATCTGGATCAACTTCACTTTACGGTCATTTAAAATCATTTTGTGGATTATTTTTATGTTTTCTACTGTAACCACCTCTTTTGGGCGTCCACTGTGTTTATCATCATTCGTGCTCACACGGCCACGTTTGAATTCAGCAAACCATCGACATATGGTTGCTTTCGATGGAGCAAAGTCCGGATAGCATTCTTCAAGTCAAGTTTCAGTTTCGACGGTACTTATTCCCATCAAAAAATAATGTTTTATTAACACACAAAATTGGTCTTTTCCATTTTTTTCACAATAATAAAAGTAGCTTCACTTAAAACGCAATATTTCACAAACTAGTTGTCAGACAGCTGTTATATTTATGCATGTATGCTTTGAAGGTTGGTACTAGCTGACAGTCAAATGAAAACAAATCCACTGGCGCCATCTATGTGTTAGTCTCGGGACTTATCAGCCGACCTTGTACCTTGTATTTCAATATATTTCTTTCTCTACATTAAAAACCCTTAAGAATATGAAGATCATAAATCTAAACTTAACCCCCAACTATCTGACCCTTTCTTCCTCTACAAGAAGTACCAAAACTAATGGGATGATATAATTGGTCAAGATAGCTAAAAGACAGAGTGTGCCGAGTGGAATTACAAATATATATGCAGACTCAACTTTGAGGCCTTTGAGAGCCTCCTTGAGAATATTATTACAAGTAGATAAAGTCATGTTGGGAAAGTAGGCCTTGTTGATGAATTATATATATGTATATTATAAATAGAGAGAGGGAGAGAGGGAGTAAAGTGGCCATGCTTGAGTTCCTACCAACAGGGACAAAGTAATTAATCAAAGCCTTGACTTCTTAATTGTATTTATGAGAGGGAAGAGAAGGAGGTCAGAGTTGCCTGCCACTTCTTCACTCGCCATGAAAGTTTGCTTTTGTTAGATCGATTCATATGCTTAGATACATAGATCCCGGTTCAAGAAGAACCACTCTACTCCATAATTAATTGCGTTCAAACAAATGCTGGAAACAAAAGAAGAAAGAGAACAATACAGCTTGCCTAGCAATATGCCGCAATGCACCGGATGTGTCGTCTTCTTCCATTTAATTCACATTGATTATGTTCACATAATTATTTTGTTGTTTGGGACAAGTAAAGAGAGAAACGACAATCACACAGCCTTACATTGATTTGTGAAACTCTTCAGAATATAAAAAGTCTCCCATATACTTTTTATCTTTCTACAGGATTTACTGTTGAAAATGACAAATATGAAGAGAAAAATAATTATTGGCGGAATAATGTACATATTTATGAAGCCAATAAAAAAGCTCTTTTAAAATTTGTTTTTTCTATTGTAAATCATGTAAATAATAAAAAAATATTGATTTGAATAATTTGAAAGACAATTTATTTACTGAACAGTAAATAAAAGGTTGTGTTTGGTCCTTATTTACTGCTATAAGTTGTAGTTTTTCTTGTTTTAGAGTAGGAGAGTCTGTACAAAAAGAAAATAATTGCTTATAACAAGGGATTGACAAACACCAGGGTGTTATTTACAGAAGGTATGCATCAAGTCTTGAAGAAACACGTCTTATTATTCTGTTTTAAAGATGCAAGAAATAACATATATTTTAGATTTGTTTTTTTATAAAACAAATATTTCGAAAAAGTATGTTTGTTAATTCAAACAACATAAATTCCTCTACTTTATAAATAGTTATATTTTGATACTGGAAACTAATATTACTTCGTTCTTATATAATTATTTTAATTATAATTCGGAAAATGATAAAGAAATAAGCTTAAGAGAGGTTTCGTTGATCATTGTAAATATGAATCCAGTGTTTGATGTCTTCTCAAAAGTATTTTAAAAAATGAGGAAAAAACTTCGGAGTATCTACTTAAGTGACAGAATTCTTGGAGAATATCCAACTGAATTTTTCTTGGTTTTAGTGTTAAGTGAAAGAATATTTAAATTTGAATACTTTGGATCTATTCAACATCATACACATATCATTTTTGGGGAGTCGTGTAAAATAACTATCTACAGAAGTAGCTAGCTGATGTGAAAAAGGGTTCAAATACCATACAGGATTTTAAGCAAACTACAAGTGTCAATATACCAAGTATAAGACTTAATGGAAGGAGGGAGACGAGTCACAGGCAAATCTGGGACCTTAAAAGATATTTTGCTTCCTAATCGTACATCTGATAAGCATTCCAGGTGTTAAATTCCTTAATAGTAACTTAATTAGAAACATATTTCGTTAATGATTCATATTTTATTATTTGACCCTTTATATAAAGACGTCACTTCACTTTTGGTCATACCAATAGCCCGACGGAAATCCAAGGAATACAGATTCCATATCATGGATTAAGGATATATGAGAACCAGAGGAGTTTCGTGATTGAAAGAAGGACTTCCCTCACATGTTAACAGAATGAGATATAAACATATTTTGCTCCTCAACATGTAAATGATCAAGGGACTGCGATATTTCAATGATTTAAGGTATATTCAACTCTCAACGTTGAGGTTCGAATCTTGCAAGGGGAAGGTCAATTTTGATCAACCTCATTGATTAGATCCTAGATTCGATAGATTGATTTAAACGCTAAATTGCTTAATTATATCCAGTCAGTTCTATCGAACCATTCAGGCAAAAAAATGGACATGCTGTGTAAAACATTTGCAAGTTCTCTTAGATCAGGGGTCACCAACACGTCGCCCGCGGGCGCCATGGCGCCCTCGTAGACTACTTGAGTCGCCCGCAAAGGCATTCTCAAAATAGTAATACTTAAGTAAAGTTATCATGTCTATTAGTTTTGTATAGTTGTGTGACTGATGTAT
Source organism: Caligus rogercresseyi (assembly GCA_013387185.1). Lineage (NCBI taxonomy): Eukaryota > Metazoa > Arthropoda > Copepoda > Siphonostomatoida > Caligidae > Caligus > Caligus rogercresseyi. Next base: position 32,665,662 of record CP045891.1, read on the forward strand.
GTATATTTTTCCGTTATGTCTTTGTTATTGTCAATTTGTGACGTCAATACAAATTTGTTACTAAATACAAATACCTACTAATTTATGATATGAAATCTGTTTTGTTTTGGAAGTTAGTCAGCTGTTTGTTATGACTCATCAGTAGGTCGTCCAGACTCTCCTACTCTAAGGCACTGGTTCAGAAGAAGAGGAACAGATTGATCAAAAACATGACAGAAAAAAGAAAGAGAACATACAATTTTAACAGTGACTGGGAAAATGAGTTCTTTTTTACGACTGTAAAAGATTCATGTGTGTGTCTCATTTGCCGGTTGACTGTGGTGATACCAAAGCGCCACAACGTTGAGAGACACTTCAAGACCAGGCATCTAAGCTACGATGCTAACTACCCACCGGGCAGCGCTCTACGGGTTGAAAAAGTAGGTGAGCTAAAATCAGGCTTGTGTAAACAACAATCTTTTTTCACAAGGCCTGCGAAAAAATCTCAAAAAGCTACTGAGGCCTCGTTCAGAGCAACAGAACATTTAATTAAGAGGAAGAAGGCATTTACAGATGGAGACCTTTTCAAAGAAACAATGATGATAGTTGCCAACACCTTGTTTCAAGATGAGAAATATGGGAAGGAAGTGTTCTCGTCTCTGTCTGATATTCAAATGGGGGCAAGGACAATGGCCAGAAGAGTGACAACTATGTCTGACAATTTGACTGATCAGCTGGATCGGGATCTCGCGGAGTGCAAGTGGTTCAGCATTCAATGCGACGAGTCCATCGACAGCAGCAGTACGGCGCAGCTTATGGTGTTCGTTCGCATGGTCTTTAAAGATTTTTCTACAAAGGAGGAACTTCTCACATTACTCCCTCTAAAAACCACAACGAGGGGTGTTGACATTTACAATGCAGTGAAGGAGTTCTTTAACATCAAAAATATCCCACTGCAAAAGTTGGTGTCAATCACGACAAACGGGGCTCCTGCGATGACCGGACGGCATGTAGGGTTCATTGCGCACTGTAAAAGTGATCCAGCATTCCCGAAATTCGTACAGTACCACTGTATCATTCATCAACAGGCGTTGTGCGCAAAGGTGCGTTTTTTTAAATTTTGTATTTCATATATTTCATCCTTGTTGCTGTCCTGTTCAAGGCCCAATTATAATACCTATTAAATGCGCATATTTCATTTTTCAGGTGATCGGCTTTGAGCACGTTATGACTCCTGTTGTGAGGATCATAAATAGCATCCGCTTCAAAGCCAAACAGCACCGAAGTTTCAAAGTGCTGTTGGAGGAGCTGTCGGCTGAATACAGGGACCTGCTACTCCACACGGACATCCGATGGCTCAGCAGAGGGCGGATTTTACTTCGGTTTTTGTCGCTGTTGAGCGAGATCAAGGAATTCATGAAATCTAGAGACGAAGACACCTCTATGCTGGAAGACACTGCGTGGCTACTTGACCTGGCATTTCTGACAGACATTACTGGAAAACTGAACAATCTGAACCGTGCGCTGCAGGGGAAAGGAAAGACTGTTGCAGACATGATCAGTGCTTTAAATGCGTTTAAAGCCCAGATGAACATTTTCTCTGCGCATTTACAGAGGAAAAAGGTCCTGCATTTCCCCTCTTTGCAGATGGTGCTGAAAAACAATGTTTCTGCGTCTGAGAGTTTTGACAAAGTTGCTGAGAAGTACTCTCAAGTCATAAACAGGCTAGGGCAAGAGTTTGAAAGTCGGTTTTGTGACATTGATAAGCTGGAGCCATGTGTGTCGTTCATTTCAAATCCTTTTATGAACGTGGACACAACGTGCATTGCTGAGCAACTAAGTGAAATGCTTAGCTTGGATGCTGGGCAGGTGAAATGGAAATAGTGACATTACAAAATGACATCCACCTCAAGGCCCATAAGGCTACAGAAAATTTCTGGGGCCTTGTTGATATAGAAAGGTTTAGTGGTCTATGCACAGCAGCTATGAAGGTGGCTAGCCTGTTTGGTTCAACTTACCTTTGTGAATCAGCCTTTTCTGACATGAATTACATCAAAAATAGACACAGAACAAGGCTCACAGATACACATTTGCAAGATTCACTCAGAATTGCAGTTTCAAGTTACAGCCCAGATTACAATGCACTGGTGGCCAGCATGCAATGTCAGGCCTCCCATTAAATGTATTTCTGAAGATTGTAAGATATTTCAAAAATATAAATAGTTTAGTTTTGTTGTACGAGTATAACTGTGATGGTTAATTCATTTCTGTAAAAGATCAGTAAAATGTCATTTGTTTGTGTGCATAAGTAATAGGCCTATGTCACACATGTTAGGATACTAACCTATAATTTTGTTTTAATGTAAATGGTGCATTGTTATCCATGATTTCAGTTCCTTCTGCAAATCTAAGGAGTTGTTTGAAATGTTTTGAAATAAAGCAACAATTTATCTTCCTTTTAAAGTCATTATTGATGATTATTGTGAATTTTTTATTATGAAAATAATCTAAAGCAGGCGAATATCACTAATTAGTATTAATAACATACAGGTAAACCGAGTAAATTTGTTATATCAGAAGCGCATATCAAATTGGTAGCCCTTCACATGAATCCACACCCAAGAAGTAGCCCTCAGTTAAAAAAAGGTTGCCGACCCCTGTCTTAGATAAAACTAGTTATAGGCATAATAATATTTGATATAAAGTCTTAGCAATGGCTTATTTATGATATGCCATCTACCTTGCCATGGTATTCGTCAATCCCCTTGTATTGAACAGGTGTTTTTATCAAGACTCTCTGTCTCTAAGGCACTATTACGAGTAATATAGCCTTAACTTCAGCCATCAGAGCGGCTTGAGGCCCCAACTGTTCCTATCAATTAGGAATAATTTTAATAACTTTCACAATAAAAGAAAGAGTTTATACAAATTGTGGAAGCCACAGGATCTCTATATGTATGATTTTATTTATTTATATTGTATATGTGCGCATACGGTTTAGATAATTGACGTTAGAGGGTATCGTAAAGAGCGGTGGGGAAGACTTAAAAAAGTGGTTCCTAGAAGTCCTAACATTGCTACCGGCTCATTCATGTGACTTAATAAACATGCTTAGCAGAAAGAAAGTCAGAAATCACTGTAAAACTTTGAACATATTTTCATTAGCTAGTGTATAATTGAAAAGGAAACATAGTTTTAAAATTTTCTTTCAGAAAATATAATTATTTTTTCAAGAACAATTAGACCTCAGAGAATCCAAAATTCAAATAGTCAGCATTAGAACTAAAAATAATCACGTATCATTTGCATATGCTCAAAATATGGTTATTAAATGTTTTATTGAGTTCATACCCAGCACACTTCATTGGAGTTCATTCTTTAAAAATCACCAAAACATCCCGGATGTAGGAGCGCCAACGTGGAAGTGGGCTGGCGATATAATTAAATATGTCCCTGAAAGATCAAAGCTCTACATCAGCACCATCAAAAGGATTTTAAAGAAGACATCGTGCTTTTTTAAACCAAACAAAAATGATTTGTCCTTTTATATATGGTTATTCTTCAGGGCAGTAAATATGAACAACAATGTTCATTTATGTATTTTCGCAACTGCCCTGAATAGTTTTACTCTGTTTCTGTATAATAATTTTAGTGTATTTTATTTTACACTGTATAAAATTTTGCAGTCAACCGAATAAATGTTTTTAACCAAAAAAAAAAAAAAAAAAAATCTCCAAAACAAACTAGATAGGTTTAATAACAATAATTATCTTTTTAAAAATAGATACAATTATTAGGTAAAATTTCTCTATATCTATGAAAATTAAAGAACGATTGATCATATAAGTAGTTGAGCCCACGTAGTGTATTACGACCAAAACAAATATAAGACTGTATTATATGGAACGAAATATATTATATGAAGCATATTTTTTCTACAGCTCTAAATAAAGGGTTAATATATTCCCAATGAACCATCTATTGGAATGAAATGTTTCAGTGGTCTGATGAACATTGCCAAAATAACATTTTTAGTATTCGTTAATGGAGAGTAAACAAAAAGTACAAAAGTGACGCTGACTCTAGTTGCCAAAAAAATAAAGGAATCACAATATAACTTCAATGTATCATAGCACATGCGATTAGTTTTCCACTTGATGACACCCTCGAATATATATGTATAGATACGGAATTGCATTTACTTAAAAAAGAAGGGAATGCATCCCAATAGCATTGTATTAAAACGGCGTTACTTCACAAAATATGTATACTTAATAGATTGTTTAGAGTGATTGGATGACTAATAATACTAGTATAGGGGAAATTGCAGTAGAATGCTTTAATACTTAGATAAAATAACAATAAAGATTCATGAGTTTATTGATCCTTGGATATAGAAGTATTTAACTACACACTTATGATATCGATGAAAACTTTGACATGTAGAGCTAGGTCATTAGTATTAAGAATAATACGTTTTTAAAACAATTTGTAGTTCTCGTAATTAAAAAAAGGCTATGGACTTTGGTTAGGTAGACCGATTCAAGTACATGAAAAAATCTTCATATTGCAAAAAATGCTGACTTTTCGCGTGCCGGTAATTTTTATGACGTCACACCGGTAGCGGAGAGAATAATATTTTGTAATGTTATTATTTCCTCTTACGTCATAAAGATCCATTACTACAAATATTTTTTTAATACAAATAATAAGATTTATGACGTTTCCCTATCAATAAAAAGAAGAAATAAACGTACTTGGTATCTATACACTTGGGCAGATTGTCATTAAAAAACTGTAAGCTTGAATTAATTATATATATTTTTTTAGTATACAAGACCTAGTCTTTAAAATACCTTCTTCGACTTATTGTATGGCTTTGGAGCGAATGGGTTGGGTAATATAGGAATAAATGTGGATTAAGAGTGGTCAATTAGCTTTTAAATTGTTCTACGGCTGCAATATGATTTCATGGGTCGGCAATTGATGATTGTAATGATATATACTTAAAGGAGAGACAAAAAACAGACTTATAAATAATAACCAAATGCATATGATTCTTAAAGTGATAAATATATCTACTATTGCTTCACCAAGAACTAATATATGGTACTATGGCATTTTATTAAAATATGACCCCTTTGGTAATCGCTTGCTTTTGCTTTGAGTATATATTTTTTTGTTTTAACTCGCTTATAAAACTAATTTGTATTTGATCTCTATGTTAATTAAAATAAAATAAATAAATAATAAAATATACGTTTTCCTCAGTAAATTGCTTGGTTAAATTTATTATCCATATATTCTTATAAATGTGTATATTGTTATATCGGCAAATATTTTAAGGCAGCTCGACTAGTAAAGATTGTGTTGTCAAATATATATTATCTCTCCACTGTGGATTGAAGAAAAAAACAGAGATATAAACGATTTTTTAATAGCCTTGTTATATCATCATTCACATATATATATATAACAATTCACTTTTTATTCAAACTATAACTAATATAAAGACTTTCTATTAAAAACACACAAAAAAAAAAAAACGAAAACAGTTTAAGATATCGTCGATTTCTTTATTTGCCGTTAAAATACAGTCAAGTTTAATAATAATGAAAATTGATATCGGTTGGATGACCCCACGTTTCCCTAATCACATTGTTGAGCTCAATTTAAACTACTTTTCCGTATAAATAAACTGAATCTCAGCAATTTCGTGCTGATATTTGTGCTGAGCTCTTTTAACGTCGACGAATTATTGGTGGGCCTTTCATTTGAAACCAAAAAAACGTAGTCTACAGGAGGCCAATGGACTTCACTTCGGAATATAACACACTCACCAAACTTCCTCTTAATAAATCGATTGTAACAATTGATGTGTTGTGTCATCATTTGTTAAAACCAATATCGTCCAAGTCCATATTTTTTTCCAATTCAGGCCAAAACAAGTCAATTATCATGAAGCATTAACAAATTTCCATTTACAATAACGTGACGATTGTCAGTATGCAATCCAAATCAAAACGTAATTCTTTCAGGATGTAATTGTGCCCATCCTGAAGAGAATTTGACAGTGAAATCAAGATGATTTTCGAATATCACTTCAACTTACGAATTCCCAACGTAATTCAACTTTCTTCCTAAATGTGCTTAATATCTAGGAATGATACTCTTTTTGTGGCAAAACTCAATTAATTATATTATTTTTTGTTATTAAGTATATACTTTTTCTTGATTGTTCTATATAATTATGCATTGTATATCGGCCTCTATCTCATATAAAGTCGATACATAATGTGTCGATTCGTATAAACTATTCGAATAAATGTATCCTCGTTAAAAATTTATCTCTAGGAACAATTGACATTCAATTCGGAATCTACAAACATTGAAGAACACGTCATTTAAACGAATTGACCCATTGTATGTATATATTATTGATAAATGATGATGTCCTATCGGTTTGATTAGAGTTAAATAGCATTTTAAATTTTGTAAAGGTCGTAAAACAATGCAAAATTTAAATTCTTATGATTCCTTTGTATGAATGTTCAAGTTGTTTCATAAATAATAAGCATTTAGATTAACCAATAGATTAATTAATGCCGTTTGAAATATATTTAAGTTTATTAATATTCCTTTAATGATAAATTACATTTAGAATATTTTATTGGCAAAATCTAAATACATGAGGGATCGAATATATATATATATTTATATATATTTACATATATATATTATATATTAATAAATAAATATATATATTATGTGTATATATATATATATACAGCTTAATGATGTAATACTATTTTTTTAATTTTTTAAGTTTTCACGTTTTCCATTTCTACCACACTTCCATAATTTTAACTAATATAAGCAAAAGCTCTATCTATATACTACTGTACACGTCAATTGGCCGCAATATTATCATTTTTTTTTATGTCCCTACATCCATTCATTTGAGCGAAAGAAATATATAATAGTCTTTTTATATAGAGCAAGGTGAGTATATATCATTTTGGCACAACAAGCAATCAAGCATGATTCATCGGTGGATTCATGACGTCACTCTGATTGGCTGATTCATGCTTAAGAAAGCACCTTTTTTATTTTGTTTGAATTACATACCTAAAAATCAATTTGACTTACATCACTATTCGTATTATTATCAAGACTAATATTTTGGACGACGTCGAGGGTTCCTTTATCCTGCAGATCCGATTAGGTGGACACTCTGAGTCTTGTTTACAGGGCAATGAATCCGAGACTCCTAGGAGCACTATGAGTAGGAGGAGAGTCAAGTCGTTACTAGTCCCCTTATTATTCTTTCTTGCTCTTCCCTTGCTTCCCAGTAGAGGAGGAGTTGTCGTCCTGGTGATGAAGACATCATAACCCCCCTCTGGAGGAACGTCACGGCGGTGGTTTCTCCTCTCCTCGTCCCGTCATGATGAGGGCATTCCGTTAGGCGTGTGAGAGGACGAAATACACAGCATAGAAATAACGCTTTCCCTCTTCACAAAGCGCTTCAAGGGGTTTCAGTGACTGCATATATTTAGTTAGGCCGTCATATTGTTGTCACTCTGTAGAATAAAATAAAACAAATGAAAAAATTACCAAATAATAATTGAAAAAGGTGTTATACATAAAATGAGTCCACAAATGGGTCTCTTTATTTCTAATATAAATAGGGTTCTTCTCTCTATGAAGCCCTCTTTCTTCTCTATTACTCTCTCTCTCTCTCACACAGTTTATATGTCGAATATAAAAGGAAAAATATCTTAGAAACGCTTACGCAAATTATGGCGTTTTGAAAGCAAAGGAAATGAAAGTATTATTACTATTATTATATGAGAATCATTTAATTTGTACTTGGAGAAGAGTATAAGTCTCTAAGGAGAGTATTTTATTGTTTTATAAAAGGAAGGAATATAGACAACGAATTAAACGTATTTTATTGATATACTAAATATATATGTGATGTGATTTTTTTGGTCTATTTTTGAATCTTTGGATTTTTATCAGATATATATGTATATATGTGTGTGTGTATATATCAGACATAGGATTAAAAAAGTACCTATAAAATATATATTTGTTTTATAATAAAAAACATAGTTCCATTTACCATTAATAATTAGATAAATTAGGAAAATATCATTTATGAAATTCAAGGACTTCAAAAATCAAGTTGGTTTATTTGCTCCTAATGGTTAATGAATATCAAGTATATTTGGTATGTTATGATGTTAATTATATATGCTAAAATGTTGATGAATGCTTACATAAGTATCATTTTATAGACATACATTAGGTTTATATTCGCGTAGTTGTAAAGGAGCCTATATAAAAACATGCAAGTTTCTTGGCTAAAAATAAGTTTCTTTAGTAACAACTGTACCTTCTCAATCGTCATTAATATAAGTCAACATTGTTAGTACATATTAAAATACTGATATCTCAATAGGAGAGCCATATTTTATTCCCCTCATATAACAAGTGGCTATTATTACGTATCCGTTGAATCATAGGCTATTGACGTACATTGGATCAATTCACGTGATAGACAAATGTAGAAATTGTTATACAATTCTATAAAATACATTTGCTTTAACACAAATAAAACGGAAATACTTATTCTGGCTAACAGAGCCGCTTGGAATTAGTGCTGACGGCTTCCTTGTGAATAGGGCACTTGAGGACACTTACAAACGTGCCTGCAGTACCTCAAAAAGTCTGCTTCATTCAACTGCAATCACAATTGTCTACCTCTCCAAGGGCCGGGGGCCTTTTTCAGTCCCTTATAGATGTCCACATCATATTCAGTACCAATATGAATCTATATATATAGTGAGAGTTTTTCTCTATTTTAGTTACATGATGTTATTATATATATTTTATATTTAAGTATTCATATTTTTTACTTTTATTAGCCTAGAACACTATAGCTCAGATAGCTCTAAGTAAATTAATTCCACAACATGAGCTGAAAATATAAGATATTCAGGAATGTGCAAAAAAATGTAATAGAGTTTGTTCACCTCATGTAAGTCTTCCCTGGAGCCAAGAAATGCATAGTTCCTTTAAATATTCATATACATAATGGAGGTCAAAGGATATTTGATTGAAACTGTCGATATATTATCCATATTTTTTAAAATAAGGCCGATAGTAGATTAATCCACCCATAGTGTTGCTTATAAATATAAGCTAGAAATATAAAATAAATATATTCATAAATTCTATTAAACCATTCCTTGCAATTTGTTGCGAAAACCTGTTAAAGTCTGTACGCTTACTGGATTCAAAAACCTCACGTTCTTTGACTACTCCCTAAATAAGAAATTGAGTCTTTTTTATTTTTGTTTATATAGATATATTTTGAATTGAATAACATTGATTGGAAAGCCCTAATGCTTCAATAAAAAATATTTTTTATAAATAAATCATCTAAAAAACGAAATATATACTAATATGACAAAATTCTTCAATACAGATAGTTTTGAAAAAATATACTATCCGCGCTGATATATCGGTAGACCTCTAATTTAACCCTCTGTGTTTTGTTTAAATTCACATCATCCTAATTAAATAATTAGCCATTATTATGGCTTGGACCCATGGAACATGCGGATGCAACGTGAAAGTTTACATACAATTCAACAATCCCCACGATGACAATTGCATAATGGCTTTTTTAATGAGGAGGCTTTTTTAGGAGACATGATTTAACTTTACAAATAACTCCTTTGTTGTATAAACAAATTTATAATGTATTTTTACTCAATAGATGATACTCTTATGACATTAAGGGAGGAAAGTTTGGAAACATCCATGATCTTCCATCGACATCTTCATACCAGACAACAGTTATATAAGGTGTTTATAGAGTTGTAATAAATATTTATTTGCTTATTTTCAGTAACTTTAATTTTGTTCTCTTTGTTCGTTGTTTTGTGTATAAAATCAAAATATTTTATCTACAAGGATGTTTTACATGTATTTTCATATAATACTTTTTTTATTTGTAATATTAAGATCCATTAATACATTATAAAAATATGACGCATACAACTCACAAGCTATACTTTAAACCGAAAATAAAATAATATACATTAAAAGCTTTTCAAAGTTTTTTATCCTAATACAGAGATTTGAAAACTATTTTTCTCATCCTTACAAAATACAAAGCAGCTTATTAACATTTTTTAATCAAAATTTTATTAATACTCTAAGGGTATATTATTTTCTCTTTAGCCCAGTGGTCCCAAAGTGCGGGGCGCGCCCCCTAGGGGGGGCTGCAGAGCAATTGCAGGGGGGGCGCGGGAAAAACGAATGAATGAAAATATAAATACCGTAGACTAAAAAAACACTACTAGAAAATGGACAAAAAGAAGGTTCAGGTTTGTATAAATTACAATGTGTAATAAACTGCAATGGACTCTGAGAACAAAACGTGTGTAGGTTATTTTTTTTTTTGGGGGGGGGGGGGGGCACAAAAATTTCTTATGTACCAAAGGGGGCCCTGCAAAAAAAGTTTGGGAACCACTGCTTTAGTCTATGGAATGGCGGTTCCATAACTAAGATACTCCTGGAAGCTGGCTATGATGCAAGATTTATGTACAACTTGCAACATAAAAAAATGAATATAGGCTACTAAAAATAAATGATAAATATATTTAAGGACTCCAACTGCTACAATCACTAATTTTTAAAACATGAACTCTCAAAAGTAAGGAAACAGTATACTATTTTCAGAATCCATTAGAGGTCCAGGGAGGCTTATAACAAACAAATCAATATTATTTACTAATGAATAGAGTTTTAAATCACGTTTGGTAGCCCTGAGTATCAACTACTTGATGGCTCTCCAGTATTGAAGGGAAAACAGCGACATAATTTGAGAGTGATGTCACATCACTCTTCTTATTTCATAAAAAAGGAAGAAGTTTCACTCTTTCTATGTTTTCCCCAACTATGGAGAACTATCAAATATCTCGATATTCAGCGCTACCCTGCAATGAACTCTATGTTTTATACGTATTGATATAAAGGTTTTTTAGTTATGTTGCTGTGTTGATTTCCCATTTATTTATATATCTAAATAAATGTATAGAAGGTATGTTCCGAAGCAACGTTTGTAAACTCTTCATTGCTAAGACAATACGGTGGCAGAAATATGTAAAGCGAGAGTAAAGCTTCATATGCTATCATGAATTGGAGGCTAATGTGACATGAATGCTGTCATCGCACTCGAAGGAAAAAATATATTTGATGTATGAAGTTTCTCTTCTTGACTTCTGTCTGTCCCTGTCTTTCCCTAACAATGAACAGCCAACAAATACAACGATACTCAGTGCTTCGATATGTTTCTTCAGCACTCAATATATTCTCTGAATAGTCTCTGTAGTTCTATATATATATGTATATACATACATATATATCAGGAACGACCAGGTAGCTGGCTCGGTTCACGGCTGTTTTTTGAACGGCCCGGCCCGGTGTCTAAAATCACCGGGTACCGGAACACATCGACCATAGTACCCTCAAAAAATTCTTGTTCGTCATTCGACGTTTTTTAGAAGAGAATTATTCCCATCAAAAAGGATTTTCAAATATTAAAAAAATTAAAATTATTTTTTAAAAAAACCTTGTCCCTTTCAAAATGACGATTAACAATTTTTCGCGAACGTCAATAACGTCTTAGTGAGAGGGCGGTATGATCATGTGTCCCGGTACCCGATTATAAGTAAAAACCTCCAAGTTGCTGTCTCGGCCCGGCTTGAAAAATTTACTCCACGGCCTGGCTCCCGGTGAAAAAAAGCTGAACGGTCGTTTCTTTATATATATATATATAAGGACGATTTCAATTGCGTAACTTATCAAATTAAAAGGACATGTATGACTATAGAGCAAATGTTGTATCCTCATAAACAATTTATATAGAACCTTCTCAATCTAATCCATCACTTTTTTATGTGTATTGATTGCGGTAATGTATCGATTTTGTGTAGGATATTAACATATATAAGAGCCGATGATTGAAGGGATATATTCATTGAATCAGCTACCAGCAATGAAAAACAAGAGTTGAATTTAATTATTTATTATTTTTTTTAAAGGAAGATATTTATTCTCATAATTGTTTGTTTCTCGTAATATGGTACGACTTATGTTAATTCATTTCATTTTAACATGGAAACAACAGAGGTGATTGTTTTAATGTGAAGTAATTCTGTGTAAGAGCGGTTCAAATTCTACATCGATCTACTCGGACCTTTCTAAGACACTTAATCAGATTCACGTTATCATACTTCTCTGTCGTATTTTTTATAGATAAGTCTAAATTTCATTCTACCCATAATAAAATCAATCTTCATAGGTCTTGGGTTTGTACTGTCGACTTTTATTTTGTACTACTCCAACCTCGACTTAGATTTTAAAAGATATAATAAAGGTCCACAATAGTATAAAAGTAAAGATCTAAGTTTGGTTTTTGCTTTTCCTTCTTCATAAGCCATTTAGTTTAAGATATCAACTATGTTGTTCTCTGAGTTTTGAACTAGTATTATTTTGCTATTTGAATTGTTTTATATGTGTTTTTAATGAATAGAATTATCTTTTTTTTGAAACCATTCTTAACTTTTTTATATCTTAACACTAAATACAATTTTTATTCAAACATTTCTGTGTAATTTGTTTGAGTACATAATTAAAAGGTTGGATAAAAAAAGTCTAAATCAATTGTACTTGATCTTTACGTAAACTTTATTTAATTTTTTGACCCTGTGAGCAACGACATTTATCAAAAATAGTTAATAATCAATTATTGGACATTGTAAACAATCAATAATGGACGTATATATATGTATATATATATATATATATATATATATATATATATATATATATTATATATATATATATATATATATATAATATATATATATATATATATATATATATATATATATATATATATATATATATATATATATATATATATATATATATATATATATATATATATATATATATATATATATATAGATAGATATATATAGATAGATAGATAGATAGATAGATAGATAGATAGATAGATAGATAGATAGATAGATAGATAGATAGATAGATAGATAGATAGATAGATAGATAGATAGATAGATAGATAGATAGATAGATAGATAGATAGATAGATAGATAGATAGATAGATAGATAGATAGATAGATAGATAGATAGATAGATAGATAGATAGATAGATAGATAGATAGATAGATAGATAGATAGATATAGATAGATAGATAGATAGATTGATTGATTGATATAATTGTAAGGCTATTTTTTTATCATATTGTTAAGTCTCTTTAAATTCTTGAATCAGAGGTTTTACATTGAAATTATCCACATATAAAAAATATCAAAAAATTGGTGGTTTATCAATAAATGAAGAATGAATTGAGATTTTTGTATTTCGTTTGCGAGTTGTTGAAGGACTTCTCAAAAATCTTCAAGTCCTGGTTGATATACAATAAATAATTTATCTGAAAATAAGCTATGGACTTGAAATTAAATTACTGATATATCTGCCAACAAGATCTACATTTTATGCGGAGACTAAAAAATGTGAACTAAAAAGGTCATTTATATTTATTCGAAACTGTCATGTTTTAATCTGTTTTCTGTTTATTTATTTGTGTATATTTTATTTTTCCACTATATGACTTTCTATGATTCTCGAACAAAATGTTTTTAACTGAAAAAATAGACATAAACCATCAATGTCACACAATCAAATGTCATTTTCCACTCACATAATACTCCAAATAGTCCCACAACCACTAATTTAACAAACAATTCACTCAAACTAATTTAGCCACCAAAACAATAGTTTTATTTTGAGTTTTTCAGCTTCCTATAATGAACAAGAAAGTAATGAACATTCATCATAAAATATTCATTTAGCACTAATATCTTAATATAAAAGACAAACAACCTTTAGTGATATCTTCATCTTAACCATGTTTGATATATTCTTTGACGTTTTTCTTTGAAAGAACATATTTAAATTTTTCCTCCAGATTTTTTTTAATGATAGTAAATGAAATAATATTTATCTTTATAATCGCTTAAGGCTGTGTCTATTGTGTGTATGTACTATTGTAATCGGCAATAAATTTCTAACTAACTAAAAAATCGCTTAAGGCTTTCCCTTTATTAAAATCATGAATATATTAGCTTTTAACTACTCTTTTATGAGAAACCGTTTTCCATATATTTCGTGAAAGATTTATGTATTAACCCTTAGAGAGAAAAATTGAAAAATGCAAGACAAATTTAACTATTCATTATTTTATATTTTAAATTTAAAAAATAAGCAAAACAGATAACTTTTATTCTTAATTCATAAATAAGTTGTTGGCTCAGTGGAAGCGTGTTCGACTCTCAATATTTAGGGCGCAGGTTCAGATGAGCGGAAGGTCAATTATGACCAACCTCATCGTAAAGATACGAGGTTGATAGATTAATTCATACGCTATAATGCTGATTCATATCCACACAGATACTGATTATATTGGACCAAATGGGCAAAGGACAAATGGTATTTATCTATTTACAGAAATTATCGATTTTATGTGTATTTGACTATCAATATATCTTATCATTTTACCTCCGCCGAAGGAGGTATTGTTTTCACTGGCGTTTGTTGGTTCGTTAGTTTGTTGGTTTGTTGGTTTGTCAGCAGGATAACTCAAAAAGTACTGAACGGATTTGGATGAAATTTTGTGGAGTTGTTGGAAGTGCCAAAAGGAAGAAGTGATTAAATTTTGGCATCTCTGAGTGCAGAATTAAGGCGCCAAATGAGCTAAATACTACTAAATTTTCCAAGTTAGCTACTCGCCAATAGATGTCGCTGTGCTGTGAAATTGGGTGCCGGGAGCGTGTTCTCTCGGAATTTCCGTCTAGGGGAACCCTCCCCCGTCTCTACGCCTCCCCAGTCGTGGAAAAATCCGCCTCGGAAGGCTCATGACGGCGGAGGTTTGCACTCTCTGAGTGTATATATGCCTCTAGTTCATAATATTTTTGTCTTATTTGAATTACGCGGACTAAGTACCTATTTTATTATATATTTATATATATATATATATATCCCGGCACGGGACTTAAATTTTTCAAGCCAGGCCGGGCCAAAACCTGCCGGGACTTAATATATATATTTTCGTTCCTTCGATATATATGAAGTGACGACGTTTTTTTAGAAAAGAATTTCCAAAAAAAGTGACGACGTTTATTAGAAAATAATTTTCAAAACAAAGTAACGACGTTTTGTAAAAAAGAATAAAAATAAAAAACATCTCAGAAAAAGTGATGACGTTTTTTTAGAAAATAATATTTCAAAATTCCTTTCTAAAAAACGTCGTCACTTTATGAATGACAAACGAAAGAAAATATTTAAGTCCCGGCCCGGTGTCTAAAAACACCGGGACACTGGGCCGGGTACCCGGGCGTTTCCTGATTACTTTTTTCTTGAAACATAACACAGGGTGACATCTCTGAACATATATTGTAGAATTTTCTTTGTTAAATCCCCAAGAGGGCCTAATTGTTTCACCAAGTGGGCAGCCATCTGATCTACTATTTATGTGGACTATTTTTTCTTCTCTGTTGAATATCCAGTTATTTAATAGGTCTGTGGTTAGTTCTATGCGTAAAACTAACAAAACAATCCTCAGGCCAATATTAAAAAGCAATTTAATTAAGGTAATTGGATTTATTCAATGAGAAGGGAAAAAAGAATTTTTAAAGAACAAAGCCTTTTTTGTACTTTCTTCTTCCGGCACGTTATTTTCTTTTACCAGCGTTGCTTGTAAAATATTAGTGGAGAGCTTTCTAATCAATCTGAATTTGAAACTACCTAACATGGTGTAGATGCCTACATAGAGTTAAATTAGTATATTAAAAACTTTGCTCTTTAAAAAGTTTTTCCCAATAATAGTAGAAATGTATGTACATATATATTACTGTTGAGAAGAGTTTTAATTTGGATAATTACTTTCATGGTTGGATTGTGACTAAGTGTAGTAGAGAAAGTAAATATGAATACTTTATTGAGTATATTTAGTGAGGGGAAAGGGTTACAGAGAAACCTGGATTGTTATGAGCTGGAATAAATGTTGTTAAAATATTTGTTTTTTTCGCTAAAAAGCATTCTATATTTCACACAAATAGACATATCGACATACATGCTCGACACATCTTGATGAAATTCATAACAGAAAACACAATAAAAAAATTATAATACAAAATGGAAAATAGTAATATTCTACGGTGCATTCAGCTATTAATTAGGTCGATGATAGAAAGATGTTTTTGCATCATGTCATAATAATAGAGTTTTTTAAATTCGTTAGTCCATTCAAAAGTGGTCTACATGCTTGCGAACATCATTTGGATTAAAAATATATCCTAGTTCAACGTAGGGTCAAAATGGGGCACATGTTCTTGCTCTTCCATTTCAATGATTCTCTTCCTTCTTAATTGTGGAAACCCCATTTCCACCTTCTGTATAGTCTCCTCATACCAATATTAGAAATTATATTTATCTACCGCATTTTAGACCCACATCTACCTCCTACAATCAAAGAAGAGATAAATATTGTTTTGTCGTTTCCATGTACATACATAGTAGGAAATCATATAAAAATGGATCACATATTCTCATTTTTAAGTATTAATTATATACTCTTAGTTAGAGGGCGTTATGATCGATGTGGCCCAGTGCCCGGTGATTTTTAGACACCGGGCCGGTACCCGGTCGTTCCTGGTATATAACTAAATAAATATATATATATATATATAGATATATTCTTTCTCTTTGTTTTGCAGTATTTAGTATAGATATTTCAAAGAAAGAAAATCTAGCTGATAACCGTAAAAAAAATTATATATATTTCTGCAACAATTACTATAAACTCATCCTATATTATGTCACTTAAGGTTACAGAAATCTTTAAAAGTAAAGCTTAGAGAAAGAAGTTGAATATATTATTTATAGGGATAAACTATTTTTTTTTGTTACCCATGACATAGTCTTAGTATTAAACTGGATTCAAATATTAATTTATAACTATAGAAACTGCAGACCCAAAAATAACTTTTTAATTTATAGAAAAGGAGTAAAAATACCCAGAATAAACATATTCTTATATATTTTCAGGTCTGATTCAGACGTTGTAGTCCAATTTCTCCAATGAGCAGTATATCTTGATTACAATGAATAGAATTATTATAATTTCAGCTTTTTTAAATATCATTATTTTTTATTTACTTTATAATAATTATGATTTTTATGTAATGAACTTTTTAAGGCATATTTTGATAAAGTCTTATAAACAAGATTAAAGTAATTTGTTTTTCGTCTGTGAACTTTGTTCTCTAATGTTATACATTTATATTCATCTTTTCATATGTCTTAGAAAAACACAATAGCATGTTCAGAGCTTCGTTGATATATAAAATCATTAACAATAATTGATCATTGCCAAATTTACTAATTAATTCTGCAATCTATTTCAAAATTTATCATAATCTACCTTGAAGGATAAAAAGCGGGAATAGTCATCACAGATTACTTAACAGTTTAAATATTACATTGATTTAAATACCCAACCACTAAAATTAATATATTATTCATAGGTTCTGATGTAGTAAAAAAATTCTTATCTTTCAGCGGCACGAGTAATAAGATATTTATAATGCGAATCTGTCAATTCATACCAACCCGACTCAGTGTGCATAATCGAACTTATTTCACGTAATATGGAATATTCATGAGGGAAGTCCTTTCCAAGGAGTTGTTGAAGACCCCATAATGCAATTACAGTATTTTTATATTCATTTCAAACAATGAAAAAGGTGCATTCACCCTTTAAAAATGTGCATAGAAAAAGTCATAATTCATCTGACAAAAACCTTTTCCAATAAATTATGCTCAAATACGACAAATTGAGTTTTGACACTTGGGTTCATGATAATAAAGATATTAAATATGTGGAAAATAATTCTTAAAGGAAGGAGGGATGTCAAATGCCCTTCTTTAAAAAGTTATGTTGGTATGAGAAATAAAGGCAAGCAATAAAGAAAACTCTAACAAAGTAAAATGGTTGGTTCGAGAAAACAGGAATCGGACTAAAAAGTCATCGCAAGAATTTATTTATCATCTTCGCGTACGCCTTTATCATTGCACTCCTTTTAGTGTATGTATTATTAACGCGTGGCTTCGTCCTCGCTTTGCCTGATCATATTTACCTCCGCCGAAGGAGGTATTGTTTCACTGGCTTGGTTTGTTGGTTTGTAGTTTATTTGTTGGTTGGTTTGTTTTGTCAGCAGGATAACTCAAAAAGTACGAAACGGATTCGGATGAAACTTTGTGGAGTTGTTGAAAAGGCCAAAAAGAACAAGTGATTAAATTTTGGCATCTCTGAGTGCAGAATTAAGATGCAAAATGAACTAAATACTAATAAATATTTCAAGTTAGCCTACTCTGCCAATAGATGTCGCTGCTGTGAAATTGAGTGCCGGAGCGTCTTCCTCTCGGAATTTCCGTTGATGGGAACCCTCCCCCGTCCCTAAACGCCGCCCCAGTCGTGAAAATTTGCCTCGTTCTACAATTTATAATCACACGATTTCTCATCGCGTGTTTTATCCTCTTGGTTTACTAGATTGCGTTACTGGTCAAGAGTGGCCAGCCAAATAAATCATTCACGAATCCCCCCAAAAAGTATATTATTCGTTAATAATAACTCCACACATTATGAACATCCCTTTGTTGAGTTGGTTGTGTGGTGTAGTTTTCAAAGTCACATAATTTCTTTTTCCGATATAAATGCTTCAAAAACGTTGCTGATCTCACTGTTCGACATTAAGTAGGACCACAATAAAATTTTTTATAGAAAGTGAGTAAACCAATGACAATAATTTCAACTGTCAAATGATATATAAATGCAATAACCAATTTCTTGCATACAATCATTAGCATTTATCAAAAAAGGAGGAATATCGAATAAAGTTTATTTACACGTTAGGCCCGTTTATTAAGTAATAATTATTTTTTTACTGATGGATTAAGATATATATAAATATGTTTATTTTGATTTGCTTCCTCAATGTCATAAAACATTATGAAAGAAATAATTTTAAAGGTGTAGTGGTAGGATAATGGAAGTACAATATATTTAATAGATGATGTTAAAAAAAAGCTTACATTCAAAGAAATACTTTTATTGATATTGAAGCTATTTCTCAAGTATTTACTGCAAAGAAAGCAAT
Source organism: Caligus rogercresseyi (assembly GCA_013387185.1). Taxonomy (NCBI): domain Eukaryota; kingdom Metazoa; phylum Arthropoda; class Copepoda; order Siphonostomatoida; family Caligidae; genus Caligus; species Caligus rogercresseyi. Next base: position 32,684,965 of record CP045891.1, read on the forward strand.
TTAATTCTCACATACATGTACTATCAACTCTATGCTTTGAATGGCGGAATAATTATTGCATTAATCGAAACATTAATCAGAAAAAACTATACTACATTCGACGGTATCTATAAGTATCTGCTTTATTTCAACAAAATCTTCAAAATAAGACAAAATATACTTAAAAATGTATATGTATTATTTATATATGTATATATATATAGTATAAAGATCACGGTTTTTTTTTTTTTTAAAGTTGAGATTGATAATAAAGAGCATTTTCCTTCATGATATTTACAAAGAAAAATGATTTGGAGAGGGGCGCTTAAGAAAACATAAATATCAAAACATCATCAGAGTATTTTTAAAGATAGAGTCGACAAATGTCTTGATTTCAAGTCATAAAATAACTAAATATTTAGACCTAACAACGCAAAAATAACAAAACGGAGAAACATATTACATATGTAAATGTAATATAGCAAGGAGCCTCAAATAAATCGAATATTTCTTCCTTTGAACAACAAGAAGTTGATTGAATGTCAAAATTAGACTTCCGTACAACCAAATTTGTGGTGGAGGGATTGTTTATTGATGGTAATGTGTAGTCGATATGCTTCACTTGTTTCACTTGAAAGAAATGATTCCTTTTTTATCATCGAGAGTCTCTTCATTTCTTTCACATGGCTGTGAGGTATTTTTGCTGGCCTCATGCGTCTAGATACGTTATCCAGGGAATCTGAGCTCAAGGGCAGCCAGAAGTTCTTGGGCCAGAAATGCAAATTGTCCTTCGCGCCTATTGATGTTATTTTTATGAATTAATTTTGGCTTCATAAGAATTGAAAAACACACAAAAATACCCTTTTTCACTTCTTGACCTTTTCTTCTAGAATCCACATATTCAACCCCAGGGAACCTATAACCCTCAAAGAACCAGATGGCCTCGCCCGGTGGCTACCATGCTCAACCGAATCAAAGAAGCTAAATGTTTTGCATTTGAGACTTAGCTTAGCTTATCCCAGACATCGCCAACGCTGACAATACGGTTTATTTCTGACTATTGAGAACTGATCAAAGGTGAAGATGTTTTCGCCTCTAAAAAGAGGATCTATGTCCTTGTACTTTGTCCTAAATTAGTTCATATCGACTTTTTTTATCTTTTGTCGTTATGACTGAAGAGGTTGTTCTATTTGTCTCAAGCAGCTATGACTTCCTTCCTCTTGACGGCTTTTTGACCTCGAAAAACCTCATGGTTTTGAAATTATTGGCCATGTCGGTCACTGAACGTAGTGTAATCTGAAATAAGGCGTGCCTCCATGTCTTTCTCATTGCTCAATCGGTCAGGACATTCTTTGGTACCCAAGTTGTTTTATGAGTTGCCCGGGTTCACACTCCTGACGAATCAAAGATGAACTCTACGACGTTTGTTCACGTATGATCTCAAATCTCTCACGATTTATGTGTATCCCTTTACAATCCTAACAAATAGAATTATAAATTTCCCTTCATACAAAAAAAGAGTCACGACTTTAATGCGTGTGTTTGCATATAAATTATTTTAAAACGTTGCATGTACTTTAAACAAAAAAGACAATACAGGGCACTTTAACTATGTGACACCTTTCAAATAGAGAAAAAAAAGAATAAGGAATGAATTGTTGCAGGAAGGGAGAATGATGAATAGCGGTTTTTTTACTGTAGACTTAATGAAAGTGTCTTATTTATAAAGGTGGATCTGATTTCATCATGTCTTCAGCTTTGTAAAAATTCCATTCACTTTTACTTTAATGATAGGAGCCTTTGGTATTAAATACTACGAGCAACTAAGCAAGACTTTTAAAAAATATACCGCTTCTGGTTAGAGTTGAGAAGCCTAAAAAGTTTTAGAATAGTGTTAATTACGCCAACATAATATTATGTAACGAAAACTGTATGATTCCTATTGCTAGAGGACTCCATAACTTTATATATTTCTATCGCTCTTGTATGTAGAAATAATCAAATATATACACTGTATTAGTTGAATGGAACGAGCTCCAAAGCCATGACATCACTCAATGCTTTGATTAATTTTGACTATATGGTTCGATAGAATTGCATCCGACAGGATATAAATAAGCATTTTAGCTTTAAAATTAGTCTATCGAACCTAGGATCTTATCAATGAGGTAGACCAAAAAGGACCATCCCCTCTCGGGATTCGAACCTGCGCCCCCAACATTGAGAGTCGAACACGCTTTAACACGCACGGCTATCGTACCCCTTTTTTTGCCTATATGGTTCGATAGAATTTGCATCCAACAGGATATAAATAAGCATTATATGTATTAAAATTAGTCTATCGAACCTAGATCTTATCAATGAGGTAGACCAAAAATAACCATCCCCTCTCGGGATTCGAACCTGCGCCCCCAACATTGAGAGTTGAACACGCCTTAACACTTACGGCTATCGCAAATGCTTTTGATTGTTTCCTTCGTGATGACATCATTGCGTAGTAGCAAGGAGACTATAAATAAGGTGAGGCAATAGGAATTGACGTAGGCAATTGCAGGCGACAGCTGACTATTTTGTGGTGACGCCCACAGCTACTAAACTTCATTTCTAGTTCATTTTGTATTTGAAGCGAAAGTGCCATAGTCTCGAGGAAGTAATCGTGTTTGTACCATCCCCTCTTGCTCTAATACAATAAATTGTTATTGCTTTTATAGAAAAAAGAACTCGGATTCGAGTCAATTTTCTAATAAGTTACTTAAACTGAAAATGCTGTTAAAAACTTAAACTCATAGGCCAGGTTACTAATTACCTCCGCCGAAGGAGGTATTGTTTTCACTGGCGTTTGTTGGTTTGTTAGTTTGTTGGTTTGTCAGCAGGATAACTCAAAAAGTACTGAACGGATTTGGATGAAATTTTGTGATTTGTTGGAAGTGCCAAAAGAAAGAAGTGATTTAATTTTGGCATCTCTGAGTGCAGAATTAAGGCACCAAATGAGCTAAATACTACTAATTTTTCAAGTTAGCCTACTCTGGCCAATAGATGTCGCTGTGCTGTGAAATTGGGTGCCGGGAGCGTCTTCCTCTCGGAATTTCCGTCTAGGGGAACCTCCCCCGTCTCTCTACGCCTCCCAGTCCTGAAAAATCCGCCTCGGAAGGCTCATGACGGCGGAGGTTTGCACTCTCTGAGTGTATATATGCTCTAGTTAGCGTAATTATATTCATATTCTTATTTCCCCCCTTTTTGTATGTACATATGTATAATTATATTATTGTGATTTATAAATTCCTTCGAATAAATTAAAATCTAAAGGGTATTAAATTATTTTTAGTGTTGGATAATATTATTTCATAATTATTAAAATAATGAATACAAATGATAAATCATTTACATAACAATTTTTTTTAATGCAACATAGGCTCTATACACTATCACAGAACAATATGTAATGAAATATTTTAATTGAGAGATAAGTTGATAATAATTTATAATCATAACACAAATAAAAAATATTTTTTATTGTAGCATTTGTGACGTCACAAAAATCACCCTTTTGAACAGGAGCATAAGTCTTCTCTTAGACTCACCTTATTTATATTATCCTTGGGTTGTAGTGAAAATCGAATTTCATTGTTTATATGGACAATCACTTTGGTTTCAAAGGATTCCTTGGAACCTTGAAGAAGGTATATAGAGAAAAGTATACTAATTTCTACGCCATGTGGAGTTTGCTCATAGATAGATGACAATTGGTCTATATTCGTGTTGATTTTATTCATCTTAATATCAGCTATGAAGCAGTGGGTCTTGAGCCGCGTTTAAAGGGTTAACATGACAGTATTTTCGAATATACATATCACCTCATGTAGTCATTATATTCGGTGACATATTAAACAATAAAATGGGAAGGTGAGGTGATTTTTTGCAAAACCCAGAGTACATTTGTGAGGAAATCAAACAATACTGCTGATTCGATTGCAAACCATAAGCTTGTTGTACATGGTGCGTAGAAAATAGTCGACATTTTTGTGAATATTGAATGATTGAATAAAACTCACGACAAAAAACGAAGACATCTGGATCAACATCTTAATGAAAATTTAAAATTGTATACCATTGATAAGAACACAAAAACTAATAAATCTCACGGATCATCAGGCTTTACCTTAGAGTTTTATAAAAATACTCAACCTTTAACACCAATTCTTTCACGCTTTTACAAAGAAGTTCTCGCCGTAAGATATTTTCCCGATTTTGCATCAACAAAGAATAGTTCCCATTCTCAAAACAAACTAGAGGCATGTATACACTCAGAGAGTGCAAACCTCCGCCGATCCCCACAAATGAATCACTTAACGGAATTACAATCCAATCATATTGTCTACATAAGTAGGTGTGTTTGGTGAATAATGAGTGAGGAGAGAGCCATCCTAAAACATCCATTGACGTCATACTAGTTATTCGTCAATTCAGAAATACGTCACTGGATGTATAAACTCCTTTCTTTTCTCCATCATGTTCTTAATATTAGCGTTATATTTTATTTATATTAAGAGGAAAACGGGAAGAGAAAGAAGTTTAAGCGCCCAGTGACGTAGTCCTTAGCTGATAAACGAACAATATTACGTCAATGAATATTTTTAAAGCGTTTTTTCTTTCCTACTCCCTGAATAGAGACCCCATTTCATTATTAATATTTTTAGTATTTAGCTCATTTTGCATCTTAAATAAGCATTCAGAGATGCCAAAATTTAATCACTTGTTTCTTTTGGCATTTCCAACAACTCCACAAAGTTTCATCCGAATCCGTTCCGTACTTTTTTGAGTTATACTGCTGACAACAAACCAACAAACTAACAAACTAACAAACCAACAAACTAACAACCAACAAACCAACCAAACTAACAAACCAACAAACCAACACCAGTGAAAACAATACCTTCCTTCGGCGGAGGTAATAATAAGGATTCTAGACTTAAAAAAAATTGAGACCTTTAAATATGCAAAACTTTATTTTAATTTATGCATACGTTTAAGCCAATAGATTAAAAAACAGTTTGGAATCCATTTTATATCCTATTCAATATTATTATTAAAGAAAGTTAATGGACGGTATACTATTACCTTACAGACGTTTTTAGAGTCAAAGCCGAATCTCTCACTTATGATAGTGGATTTCTCTAATTATGAAATCACCGAAATCTTTCTTTTACAATGTTATATATATATATATATATCAGGAAACGACCGGGTATCCGGGTCCCGGCTGTTTTTTTGAACGGCCCGGTGTCCTAAAAATCACCAGGCCGGGACTTTAATATTTTCGTTCATTCGTCATTCTGTAAGTGATGACGTTTTTTTTTTAGAAAATAATTTTTAAAATTCAAAAAATGTTTTCTAAAAAAATGTAATCACTTTTTTAGAAAATGTTTTAGAAAAGAGAAAGTCATCACTTTTTTTTAGAAAATGTTTTTTAAATTTAGGAAAATTTCCTTTCTAAAAAAACGTCGTCACTTTCAGAATGACGAAGGAACGAAAATATACTGAAGTCCCGGCCCGGTGTAGGCCCGGTCCAGGTCCGGCGAAAACAGTTGTCGCGGTCGTTTCCCGATATATATACAATACATATATACTTAATGAGTGAAGTATTGCTCTTATACATACATCCAACAGTTATATGTAATTATCGATATTAATCACCCCCTTGAATAAACTTGGCGTGTTTTACAATTATATTATACTTCTCGTTACTCTTGATTGAAAATACGTGTTCCCTAATTTGAATTAACATTATGTACAATCTATTGAAGGAAATATATTCGCCTTATGATGCATCAATAACTAACATGATTTGTTATTTGTTATTGAGATTACAACTTAAATATGTAAATCAAATGTGTATGGTTCGAAAAAAATAATATTAATAAATGCTGTTATTAAAGCAATAGTACATGCAAATGATTTGAAAGAACATATTTTCAATTGAAATTTTTCATATTTTACTTGATAACGCAATATATATTAAGGATCATATGTCTTAAAATATACAGGGCTTTGCCGGTAAATTGGGACTGTTTTTAGGGTTAAATTTAAGTAAATTTGGTTTGAATTTGGCGCCAATTCTACACCATTGGAATCAGCTGAATTTTTCTTTCGTTTGACACTACTTGAGTTACTGTGGTGTGAGTGAGAGCCATGGAGCAAGAGAAAAGGTCTGCCATCATCATTCTCGCCCCGTGCCGGACGCACAGCTTCAGAGATCATCAAGGCCACCAAGCTCCCCAGGTCGACAGTTTTCAGGGTCTTAAAAGCCTTCAAGGAGGAGGGCAAGACGCAGAGGAAGGACCACAAGCAGAGAAGTGATGCCAAGAGGTCTCCCAGGTTCTTGGCTGGCCTGAAGAGGTCAATTACGGCAAATCCGACAATTCCGATGACAACCCTCGCTAAGAACCGTGGTGTGCATGTCTCCACCATCTCAAGGCCATTAACAACAACCTGGGGATAAAGTCGTATGTCCGAGGACCAGAAATCTCCTTACAGACAAGGCAACACCATCAGGGCTGAGAGGTGCCCAAAGTTGTTGAACCACCTCAAACACCAAGATGCTTCTAAAGTGGTTGTTTTTTGTGGACGAAAAGAAGTTCGTTGTTGACACCAAAATCGACAGGCAGAATTCCAGAGGGATTGCCTTTGAGCCCTCTGCTGTCCCCCTGTCCTCTAGACGAAAAATCCGGCCGGGTGATGGTCTTTGTGCCGTGGCCAGCGACGGCAATATCATCATGCCCCCCCCCCCCATTTCGTTGAGGCCGGCCTCAAGATCAACACTGTGGAGAATCTGGGAGGAGGTTATATCCCTGGATGGATGAGAAGTTTGGTTTGGACAATGTGGTACTCCCAGGACTCTGCACCATGACATGGGTCCAAGACCACACAGACCTTGTTTGGCCAGGAAAGTTCCCAATTTCGTGAAGGCTCAAAACTGGCCTAGTATACCCAGATTTGAACCTTTTGATTATTTTCTCTGGGGGCGTCCACTTCAGAAAGAGTCAACTAACACTCTCATGGCAGCGTTGACCACTGAAGGCCTCCATATCAAAAACTGCAAGAAGATTCCCTACCAGTGATGTGGTGGCTACTGCTCG
>CP045891.1:32705317-32715358 GCA_013387185.1 Caligus rogercresseyi
AGCTCTAAATGATTCTGTACAAATTACTCTGCATTAATAAAAGTCAACTGTTATTTGCTACTGCTTAGTATTAAAGGATCCTGTAGCTAGTAGATAAAAATAATGTCTTCTTTTAGTGTTAATGTTGAACGTAATATAACTATATAGCGTTTAATGCTCAGATATAGTTTTTGTTCAAAAGATTGAATTAAACCGGTGTTTTGTTGGTTGCATCATTTAAAAATGGATTTTAGTCATATAGTAATATAATAAGTTTGAATATACAAAGTTGGCTCTATTTAAGGCAATCAAACTGATCAATTTTTTGATTTTATAAACTTTTTATTTCCTAATTTAAAAGTGGATATAATTTATCTTATATATATAAATTATATATAATATAATTAATATTATTAAATCAACTAATGCAGTTATGACGTAGGTCAAAGAGGTTGAGATAAAATTATCTTAATTTATTACCCAAAATTGGTTGCATTATGTTAAACGACGGCTTCTATGGTTCGAAAGAATTGCATCCGACAAGATAATAAAAGCCATTATAGCATTTTTTTTTGTACATCCGTACAACATTTATATTAAACTAATATGATATAAACGTTACATCCAAATCTGAGGTACATGAAAATAAATTGTGACATTTTAACATCTAAAACTAGAGTGCATCAATAATCTATTCACAAATTAAAAACATTTTTTGATAGGGGGTTTTAGTGCTTCTATGTTTGTAAAGAAGATTTTGAATTTTTGCGACAATAAATTTATTTTGGTTTGATCAGGACCTTTATATAAAAACAAATGCTATCAATTCTTAAAATATGACCAAAACTTGTATAAATTTTTGAATGACTAGATCCCATACTTTTTTCAATGTAAAACAATCCAATAAAAAATGCCTTCCTGTTTCAATCTCGGTCATATTATTATTGATTTCAAATACTAATACGTACATGACAACTAAAACCATAAATCCAAGTAGCCAAAGTGATATAAATGTCTACACTAGTCGTCATTGGACTAAAAATCGAATGGTTCAATTATTATTCTTGTATTTTATTTATATAGACTTTTGGTTTAGTAATATTTTATTATCATTTATTTTTTTATCAAAGTAAAACTAAAAAACTATTAATGCTGCATATATATTAGAGTACAAAGGTACAAAATACCTCCTATATAAACATATATCATATAAATTCATCATAAAAAGTTCATGGGAGCAAAAAAGGTATACCTATCAAATTGTTTGGGTCCCAAGGGATTACATAATATACATTTATAAAACATTATACAGTCCATTCCTCTACATTCGAGGGCAGCATCAACAACAAAATACTTTCCCTATTTTTGAGCCGTCCTGCGCATTGTACACACAAGCAAAAATCCCTCTGTGAGTATTTCTTTCTTTTTTTGTTCAAAAGAAAGCTTTTTGCCAAAAAATAAATAAAAATAATTATATGATTTCTTCTATTTTATTGTACACATTTTGTTTCTCGTTTTCACGCTTCGCTGATGATGAATGATTTATATCCTTGCCGTTATATAAAATACTGGTTTGTCATGCCCATTTCTCTGCATGTTATGAAAACGAAGGAAACCTGTACAAATAGTATATATTTGCCCAAATGAAGAAATAAATAATGCGTGGCATTATTTCTAAATGTAATGCATATTGCTTGTAAATACATTATAAGTAGGGTTGTGGATCTGGCTTTATTTCATGCTTGCCCGCAGTATTAGGCTCAAGTACCTAGTCCAGATCTTAACCACTTGATATCCGTTTAAACCAAAAAAAGATAAGGGTTTTTCCATATGACATCTATGGGTAGAAGCTCCCTCAGTCCCACCTTTTTTGGGCATATAATTATCTTTCAAGTTATGGATGATGCTTTTTTAATTCCTTAAAATAAAAAATAACATTATAAATAATTTATTATATATTCTATACTCCTTTTTCCTTTAGAGACGGACTCCTCAAACATGTTTGACCCTATTAGGTTTTTTTATGTGACAACATCTTTTACTCGTGTCTTCTAACGCTGCCTTAAATATTAGTCCATTTTTCATTGTGATTCTAGTATCTAGTGATGGTAGTATAACTGTAGGCTCCATTCCTAATACGGCACCCCTCTTTTTGGCAATTAGCTTGTCCAACGTGGACTTTTCCCACGTACTTGTCGACGTTTGTCCGTAGGTACTGAGGAAACGAAAATAACCTATGTGTAAAAGTAATGTAATATAAAAGTTTTAAAGAAAACGAGTAAACAAATAATTTTGTTAAATAATTAAAATACAATAATTTTGTGTAAGCCTACATTCCGAGGTTTTTAAATAATTTTGAAATTTGTTGGTGCCCTCCAGCATATCTTGGTTTGCGTTTTCAGATTTCCCTCACGTTTCCATGGGGACTCCTCCATAAATGTGTCTGTGGATGCCATTGTATAACAACTGAAAATCTTTCAGAAAACCAATTGCTGCAGAGTATTTCAGTAATATGGATTTGTGACTACCAATCAAATGTCCCTTTTCGCTATTTTTTTAGATAATATCTCAGATTAGGCATTAGACAGACTCATACAGCCTTCAATCGCCAAAGGCGTATTTGCTGAAAAACAGGCTTGCCGAGGAGCATCCTCGAGGATAGTTGTTAAGTATGTAGAGGGCCGATTTTTGCTATGGGCAATATAGGCAACCACCCAGGGCTCAATCTATATTGAGGCGCATGCATAGGCGTAGGGGAGATGTTTGGTTTGGGGGGGGGCAGCATTCAATTTGCTCGAATTTTAACAAGAACTGTTAAATCGGTGAAAAAATAACCGAATGAAAAAAACTATGTAGAATAACATTTTCTTTAAAGTAATTTCATACTATTCAATTTAATTATTTATCTTGTTATACTTCAAAATCAGGTTACTTTCATAATTTCATTTTTTGTCTTCAACTGAAATGCCCGAATACCTCAACCAATTTGCCCGAATTTGAGAACTCGCCCGAATTTAGGGGTTGGCAGTTGCCCCCCTGCCCCCCCTGTCTCCTACGCCTATGGGCGCATGTGCACCATCATATTTTTTTCTTTTGGAGGGGAGGGGGCCGGTGTTGTTCGTCAGCGCGCAAATCATGTGAGGACCGCGTCTGAATATGTATAATGCGTTAAGCACCTATGTATAACAGATATAACTGCTCTGTGGTAGTAATCTACTCTCCCTCTTTGGAATCCAATGAGTTCCGAAAGAGTGGCGCTAATCAAACAGAAAAAACCCTCAACTGTGTGCTAACTAAATGTAAAAATGTGTCTGAATGATAATTTTTTGCTTCGAAAAAAAAATAAAATGTGGAATAGTAGACTAAGATTCTTGCTAATCTGATAAAAAAAATATTTACGCACCTCCGTCATCCGCTCCAAAAGTTATCAGTCCGCATATGTGTGAACCTGCCCTGCTCTATGTAATATCAAATTAGACTTTATTCTTCAGAATCAACCGTTAACATAAAAAGGCAAGGTACAGAGACGGCGATTGAATTTAGTTTGCTAAAATGGTTGATATTACAGAATGTTCTTTATTTCAATCACAAAACCTCTCATTCTTGAATTAACTTATGATTTGAAATTTACTTTGTTTGAGGTTTTAACATAGAGATATAAAGATATAGAGAGCTAATTGGATTCTTCAGAGGAATACGTCATTGTGTCCAGAATACAGCTCAACGATGTTTCTCTGCTATTGGAAGAATAGAGATATAAAGATATAGAGAGCTTATTCCTTCAATAGCAGAAGAAGCATCGTTCAGCTGTATTTTTGTGTGGCAATATAAACCAAGTAATTTGATCTGCGTCATCGTAAGCTGATCATAGAGATAGATTCTTTCTCTATTATAAGCTTACGATGACGTAGTACAAATTACTTTGTTTAGTTTGGACACAAAAATGCAGATGAAGGGAATTAGCTCTCTATATCTTTTTATCTCTATGATTGGAGGATGGATTCTTCAGAGAAATACGTCATTGTGTTCTGAATACAGCTGAACGATGTTTCTCTGTAATTGGAGAGAATACGCTCTCTATATCTTTATATAGGGTATGGGTTTTAATCCATCCCTTGAGCAACTGCTTAATCTCCAAGGCACTGGGGCAGATAACAAGGATATCACCCTAGTACATCACATTCACACAATACAGAACAAAATGGCTGCCTATGAATTAGTTATACCTTGAAAGTAAAAGTGAAATTGATAATGCATGAGACACGAAATATCGATTGGTCCAATTAAATATGAAAACTTTTTCTCAAGGACATGCTACGTAAAGGGTAAATTAAAAAAACAACGGCTCAGCAATATGACGTTTACACACTCTATTTTAGGAGGTAAGCTACCTACAAAAGCCCTCTACTAGATGACAAGATTACCGGCCTTTCTTTCTTATGACATCAGCATGATGATATTGTGTAATGTTGGCAAGGGGGAAAGGCGCAGAGGGATTTCCTTTCTTGTATATAAGAGGCCCTTCAAATAAAGAGAGTGAGATATAAAACCTATTATAGCTGAAAGGATACTGAAAATATAAGGTTGTTTAATTGTATAATTGAAAAAGTTAAGATAACAACTTAAATTTTACTCAAAATTATCAGATATCTCCTTTTGATAGGGCTTTTATTTGTATGGATAATAAGAAAAACATCCTTTACACTTCAATGAAGCCAAACAGCCTTAAAATATGTTTTTTAAACTAGTTGGATGTGGAATATATTCCAAAATATGTATTTTCATTGGTTTAAATCATGTTTTATTTTTGTGTATGACGTATTCGGGCATAAAAATCGTTTGTGAGTACATTTATAAAGCCTAAAATAAACAATGAGTCTTGGAGATAAAGAGTCTGGACAATAATCAGTTGCTCATAACAAGGGATTGATGATAAATGAGTTTAAAAATAAATAGCACCATATTGTATATATTTTTTTTTTTCAGTTCTCAACATATTGATAAAATAAATATGTCAAATACATAAATATATATTTTAATCTACATTTAGGTCATTGAATAAATAACAATACTAAAATTATTATAAACGGCATTCATAATTGAAGGGCAGCATGAAGTCTATCCTTAGCTGATTTTAAATTTCAGTTATCAACAAATGCCGAAGTAATTGTGTGAAATACATAAATATATATTTAATCTAAATTTATTCAATTGACAGAAAAACAAGGCTAAAATTATTATAAACTGGCAATCATAATATTATGGACAAATGATCACAAATATGGTGATAAAAATTACATCGCATAAAATACGTATAAACATCACAGTTACAATAAAAAAATAAAAGCATTAAAATAATATTATATTTGTTGACGTCTATATTTTTATTTAATGACAGAAAGATTTGAGTATAACTGTTTATATTCTTGAGCTCATTTTTGGAACCAAAAATACTTACAAAGAACATTTGTGTTAGTTCAATAATAGGATGTATATATATATATATCATATTTTTCACTAATACCTGACTCATTCACTACAAATGTATTCATGAGCATAATCTTGAAGCCAAAAGAACCTTTAGTAGGACTTTAAAATATTCAAAGCAAAGAGGGTTTCAATGAGGATGCTCACATTTTACGTTGAAAGTTTTGAGAACATTGCCATATTTGTTTGTTGTTTCGTTAGGAGCTGTGCTCATGAATAATTGTAGTTTCATTATAAAGCATTGCACACACGAGGAACGCTTACAGTTATATTTTTTTACAAAAGTGGCGGGTCTCTGATCCAAACTTTAAGAGCGTTAAAGCAAAATCAACCATTCAACGTTTGGTGAAAAAAATTAGAACACATACCGCTACATAATGTTCTTGTGCCAGTGAGATAAAGAAATGTACAGAATGTTAAAAATATATAAGTGCATCAATTCAAGATGTCCTAAATTTGTCTCTTTAAATTTATCTTGTTCTCAATCGCATCTCTGTTAAATCGTTGTGCCGAATTATGCAAAAATATGTTGGCCTACACAAAAGAACTTAAGCCGCTTGACCACTTCGAATATCGGGAATTCGTAAAATGGACTGCAAAAAAATGACTTTCACTGTAGACTCCTCTTCAGCGATGCGGTAACTTTTAGCTATATGACCTTGTTAACAAACAAATATTCGCTATTGGGCTGTAAAACCCACACGTGATTCATGAGGCGCCATTACATAAAAAAATACTATTTGGTGTAGATTGCTTACTGTTGGTGTCATAAATTTTTCGTCAAGATGACAATCGTCACGTTAATGTAATTGAAATTGCTATTGTACCATGACAACTGGAAATTTGGCCTTGAATTGGAAGGTATAACCTTGGACGATTCAACAAGAGGATGCCATTTCACACACAACAAATGTTAAAATCGATTTATTGACAAGTACGTTGGTGAGCGTATTATCTCCAGAAATGGACCAGTCAATTGGCTTCTTCGTTCAACGACTGTATGCCTCTAGACTATTTTATTTAGACATCAAATGAAAGCCCTGATCTATACCCACAATCTGTCAACATTAAAGAGTTCAGAACAATATTATACCCGCAAATTGCTGCAATTTTCTAGTGGTCATTAAATATATATCAAATTCATTCGTAATTTCACTTTAATGTATTTTAACAGCGAATAAAGAAATTTTCGATATCTCAACCCTTTTCGTTTAATTATTTAAAAAAATTGTGAGCGTTCTTCTTATCTGATGTCAACAGCTAACATAGTAGCCGTGCATAATCTAACAAAGAGACTTCTATTGAGAAAGTAATTAGATATACTTATTGCCTCAAGTTCGTGTAATTATGGGTGCTTTAGTTTTGTAAAAAAGTCCCAAGTGTTATCAATTCATTACGTTTCACATTATGTGATATCGATTCCATATCGAGTTAATGTATGATTAATTGAAACAACACCATTTTAGTGTTTATATAAAGAAGTACATATCAACAAATTTATACACTAATCACCAATATATACTTATTCACAAGAACTGAGACTCTCATTCAACAAGTATGTTTGTTTGCATTAATTTAAAAACCCGTAAACATAGTAAAATTGTCCAAAGAATTGTCAGCTGCCTGTCAAATATGATCAAACTCACGTCAATATTCCTGTTCTGAAGCCATTTTCAACTGAAAGATGAAGACTCTTAACTGTTTATTGTGATAAAACTTGCAGCCTACATTACTATCGGCAACATACCAAGAAAAAAACAGAGCAATTTTAAATATATGCACCTGCAGAACATATTAAACAGTAAGTCTCAATTCTAGTGATCTCTCTCTCTCTTCTCTCTCTCTATATATATAACTACATATATAAATATAATATAAATATATATATATATATATATATAAATATATAGATATATATATTATATATATATATATATATATATATATACTATATATATATATACAATATATATATTATATATATATATATAAAGAGATATCTATTATATTGACAGATTATGTCATTTTCTCTCTCATTTGAAATCAATATATCCTTCGAGAAGAAGTATATATTTTGCTGAATAGTACATATATTTTTCGCTTTAATATACAAGAAAAATGTTTCAACATATAGGTATGAATATGTCTGTCGTTAGTAGTATTATATAAAAGCTTCAAGCAATGCACTTTTTATATGAAAAAAAATATTTTTTTGCGAATGCATACACTTAATTGGGAATTGATAAAGGTTTTTTTCGCGCTAACTCACCAATACAATGCATTTTTAATTATTTAAATATTGTTTTCATTATTTTTATATTTCCGGATGTCATAATGATGATCTGCTTATTGACAGATACAATCATGAGCAAATAGACATTTTTTGTTAAATAAATGTAATACAAAAGTTGTATATACACACACACACACACACACACCATCATATATATAGATATATATATATCTATATATCTATATTCTTATATATTTATATATATATATATACAGGGTGTGCAGGCGAATCTAGACTTTTTTTTAGCACGGAAACAGATACTCATATCCAAGAAAAAGACCTTTTAATGACTTTTTCATATCACACAAATTACATGACTTTTCTCTTAATGTCATTCAATCCAACTTCCTCCTTTCACAATAACAGCCTCCACACGGTGCCCTGGACCTCCCAACGGCATGATCTACCTGTTCCCTCGACAAGTTGGCCACTGCCTAGATGATGGCAGCTTTCAAGGAGTCCACAGTGTTGTGAGCACGCTTGTTAGTGTCCCTTTCAAGGACGCCCCACAAGTAGTAGTCGCAGGGGTCGACATCATGGGACACTTGGATCGTCATTGATCATCGTCTGGAGGCGATCATGAAGTCGGCGCTCCTCTTCCTGACTTGGGATCGGTCTGGAGTCTTTCTTTCCGGTGTTAGGAATCCTTCCTCGATGTCCTCCGACTCCTTGAAGGACTTTGCAATGCTGTAAACGTAGCTTTGGGGAATTTGAAGAAGTCGATGATCTCCTTGGGCGCACGGCTGCAACAGAGCGCCAAAATAATGGCTGTCCTGCGCTCAAGTTCCGAGGACATTTTTCAGTTTTTTTGTTATTAAACAAAGCTCATAGGATATACTGACCAGTTAATACATTTTTAAGCTTCTACCCTAACTGGTTTCTGAGATACAAGTACACAAAGTTAGTCTAGATTCACCTGCACACCCCTGTATATATATATATAATATATATATATATGATTATATATATATTATATATATATATATATATATATATATATATATCTATATATATATATATCTATATATATATATATATATATTAAGGATATACAAGACACCATCCATCCTTTTGAATGTCAGTACCGTTCACTGTTATCACTGAGATTTTTTTATTACGTACTTTTCTCACAATGCGTTTGTATTTAGTCTTACTTTATACTATTCTTACTTTACAGGCAACAAACATTTACTTTTTTATTATCAGAAGCTATAATGGGAGATACAATCTTCTTTATATAACCCTTTCGCCTTTATTTGCTCGTATTAGTATGCTTTCTTTGACTTTGTTTCTTTCTCTCAAGTTATAAATTACCATTTGCAAATCTACTACCGCCGATTAATGAAAGTAAGCAAAAAAAACTAGAAAATACTTTGATTATCTCATATGTACGCTCAGGGGCTCTTAATAGTATATATTATCTGCTTGCCTATTATCAAAGTTAAGATCGGCATGATTTCTTTGAGTGGTCCAAGGAACACTAGACCCCTAGAAAGGAGTCTCCATAAACAATGGAGTATGAAGTTTTTTTCGATAATTGTCAATTTCCGCATAAACATATACCTTTTCTATATTGACATATAATTACATTCTAAAATATCACGTGGCGTTATGGATAGTACTTGTTTTTAATCGATGCAAAATTAGTTATATAAGTTTGATGACGTCACTGAATGATTCGCTTGATTTAATCTTCTTTATCTACTCCGTAGGTTGACAATTGTATTTATTGTCACACGTCTACATTTTATTGATTAACATAACAGAGCCATAGAGATATAAATATAGAGAGCTTATTCCTTTCAGATGTATCTGTGTGTCCAATATAACACAAGTAATTTGTACTACGTCTTCGTAAGCTGATCATAGAGATATAACCTATCTCTATGATCATTTTCCAATGACGTAGTATAAATAAACTTTTATTATAGTGGACACACAGAATACAGCTGAACTGCTATTGAAGGGAATCAGCTCTCTATATATTTATATCTCTATGAACAGACGCAAAGAAGTGGGAGTAAAATTGTAGCCATTCAGTCACGTCATTTTATGTTATTAATAACTCGCGTTTTAAAACAATGAATATTCGATGACGTCATTGGATTTTTGCTTTTATTGTTATATTTATAGAAAAGTTACTTTTCTGTTAATGGAAATAAATTATGATTGAAATTATTTATAGAAAAACTTTGTTTATAGTAGACTTCCTTTCCATGTGTCTAGTTTTTCCTTGAGATCTTAAGAAAGGTAGAACCAACGTAAAGAAGAGAGTGCAGCAT
>CP045891.1:32715458-32780162 GCA_013387185.1 Caligus rogercresseyi
TCTAACCTGAAGTGCACTATGCATTATTCAATGTATTTGTCATATTCACATACATATGTTTTTAAATTCTCTTCTTCGGGTGTTACTTTTGAGACAATTATTTCAGAGTTAGAATAGAAGAAATATCCATTTTCCTCGCTAAAGAATGCGCAAAATCAGGCGTAGAATAGTTGCACTCTCTCAAGAATACGCACCTTGATAATATGGAAGGCTCAATGTTTAAACTATGTTTTCCTCCTGACGATCAATAATTTTCTTCCAGAACCATATTTTTGGAGAGAAACCAATCATTTCAAGGGAAAAGTACTTTGAGGATCGTTTCTAGTTTACCAGACATGTTGGGCTAAACTTACACCTCTAATAGACGTAAGTCTTCAACCCCGTGCCGAATTTATGAGGAAAGGCGTAACCTTCATACATCTTATCTGCACTTGTCCCCAAATGAGGATTAAGGACAGGATAGAGGAGACGAAGAAAAAAAAATACTGAGAGGTATCTTCTACGAACCTTTTTATTCTTGTATACATTGATATATTTCGTAAAAAGGGTAAGCTTTAGACCAGGGGTCGGCAACCCAAAATGTGAAAGAGCCATAATGGACCAAAAAATATTAATTAATGTGTCTGGAGCCGCAAAAAAATATATCCTAATATACTCTTCACACGGCAGGCTCTCAAGTTTTGAAGTGAGTTCAGAGTGATATTTTACGAGTGGCAGCGGGATTTTGTTGACGCGAGGATGATGTCTGATAATGACGCGTAAATTCATTCAAACAAAATATTTATTTAACTTCCGTTAACTTTGTAAGCATTTTACGTGTGTGTGTGTGTTGTTTATTGCATGTGTTTGTGTGTATTGTTTATTTGTATGTGTTTGTGGCTTGCTTTGAGTCCTTTAGGTTTCTTTTAAAAACAATATAATGAACGGACGAACGAACGAAAGTAATTTTTTGGTTGGCGTTCATCCGTTCAATATATATTATTTTTAAAGAAAACTTTAAAAGATATTTTCTGTACGAAAAGTGTAGACCTTACTTTAAGAAGTTCGATAAATGTTTCTTATGTCACTCCAGAAAAGTGAGGACGTTTATTTGTAAAAGAAGTTAAATCAATGTATCTTATATCACTCCAGTCACTCATTATGGTCCTATATACTTTCCTCCCCATTTTTTTTTTCTTTTTAACATTTTTGGAGAAGCTCTAGGGAGCCACTAGGGTAGCTCTAAGAGCTGCATGCAGCTCTGGAGCCGCGTGTTGCCGACCTCTGTTTTAGACAGTTAATTACCGACTGATACTGAAATAAGTTCTGGTGTGGTGGGCTGATCTAGAATAAAAACAAAAACAAGATGTTTGATTACTCAATATAATACTAAGTGTTATTTGCTAAAGTCAGCCACTCGGTATGTAACATAAGACTTATAGGAAAAAGCTGATGATTGAAATCAAAGCTAAGACCTACATAATCCTCCTTCAAACGAGATTGACAAAAACAAACATTTAAAATGGAGTGATCCGTTTTAATCAGTGGCGTGTAGTGAGGCTCTGACGTCATTACTCAGATTTACAAACAAACCCAAAAGTAATGTCTGCCTGATGACGTCACGACACCTCCCTGGTATGAATACTGATTTTGAGGGGTACCTCCGCAGCCCAGACCTATGCTCCTCAGATTTATTGATTTATAGAGCTTTTTGGGACGTCCTCAGTAGTTTCAACTATTCGCAATGGCTGTATTGATGTTATCATCGGTCTTTTCACATTCGATCTGACGCATCAATTGTCCTTATAGGAGTTCGCCAGCCCACTTCCACATTGGCGCTCCTAAATCCAGGATTACAAGCAATTATAGTTTCGACGACAGCATGATACAACGCTTATTCTATGAAGATCCTTCGTACTGAAAACGTATTTTGAAAGGTTGTGTAAGATCTGCCTCGTTTTAAACGCTCTAGTTTCAATAGACATTTACTATTTCTTGTAGGATTGTAAAATATCAAAGCAGCAAATTAAAAATTTGTACAGTCATTAATTTATTACGTCCCTCTTTTATCTGATTTATCTTTATAATTATCACACTTTGTCTTTTATTTTGATTTTAAACTAGGTTGTTTAAAATATTTATAATATTCAATTTATAAACTAGGAAAAATCTTATACGATGAATTGCCACTTATAAAGAAGACATTATGAGACGACGTGTTATCGTGGTGTAAAATCTATGGTTTGTTTTACCAAAATTCTGATCATTTTAGTAATCAATTTCCCGCACACACTAATAACGCCTAAATCATAATCTGTGATAATATTTTTACCGTGAATTTTTTTTATCTTTCTCACCATCATAAAACCGTAAACATGTTTTTTTGTTTTTGACTGAAAACAACGTTGTATCTTCGGTTTCACCTCATACGTTCTACGCCATTCACTCACTTAATGTACAGACTGCGTTTCATACTCATGAACTCACATTTCGTCTCCCTTGATGATGCGTTTGATGAACATTGGGCCGGATTCAGCCATGGAAATAATATGGAAAAATCAACACCTTCTCTTTTTTTGTATGAAATTTATGTCTTTACATGTCAGCTTTAAAGCGACACTAAAGTGACTTTAAAGCCCAATTTATCGATGAAAATCCATTGAGTGGAAATATTCAAATACTCTGCAATATCTCAGATGGTCAATTTACGGGTGGAAGCCAACAAGTTACGAATTTTATCGACAATTTTCACATTCCTTGATTTTGATGGCCAGCCAGAACGCTCATCGTCGTCATGGACTTGCGTCTGCTTTTAAACCCTACATACCACTCGCAAACAGTTGCTGTCTTTAAGAACTAGTCACCGAAATACATGTTCCAAATTTCCTTCGTGTTCCGAACACTAATTTTACTTTAGTAACACAAAATTTAATGCCAATCCGTTGCTTCTTTTCTGTATTCATTTTGAAGCATTAAAAAATCGAAAACACACTGAGAGATTATTTAAAAAACTAGACAAAAGTTTGTTAAATGCCTATCGATGAAAATTATAAGATCCAAAATTATCAACAATTCATTGTCAACGACCTAACACTACAAAAATAATTGAAATCGAGTCCCTTAGGGCGCAACACGTTAACAAAATCTGGAATTTTTTGATCAAGCAGTACCTTCATAAGAACTGTATATTTATAATACATATATGTATTATGTATATATATATATATACTGCATATGTCATTTTTTTATATGCAGTTTGAACGAATTATCGTTCCAATGACTGCTAAAGTTTATGGCTTTATGATTCGATTCATACTTCGCCACATAGATAAAAAATATCTTTAACCTCCATGCTTAGAAATGTTCCATTTATTGACACTTATAGTTCACATTTTTATATTTTATTTTATAGCAATTACTTAATTTCGTAATTTTAACCGTTGCTTATTGGATATATTGGATCGTTCTTATCTCTATGCAAAAAATCAATTTTGTCTTGTAGGTAAAAGTATCGTCTTCCCTAAATGAATGATCATTAGATGTTTCTTTGAAATGATTAATGATTCTTTTGAAAGGGGCTTTCGTTCATTTTTTTTCTTCTTCAAAAATAGATTGCCCCCCGCAACTAATATTTCAATGAACGAGAGTAAAAGATTCGAAAATTGTAAAAAAATATTTTTTGGCCATCATTAATGAATACCAATGAAATGTTCACTTTCTTTCTAATTTGATTATTTGTGGTACTTTTTCATGTATTATTGAATAAATATAAATGCACTTAATTAATGATTATTTTGATACCGGCATATATTTTCTCTTATCTTTCATCATTGTATCATTTGTTTCCTAACTGTTTCTTCCACCAGAGGAGCCTTCAAGGAGTTTTTTTTTTTTTTTTTTTTTTTTGCCTTCTTTAATATATTTTCTCCAATCTCCAATAACTATAGCAGCGGTACTCAACCTTGTCCTTATAAGGAGCCACATTGACGAAAAATATTTTTGCAAGAGCCATGCAGCACCGCATTATGTAATAATCAAGAAACGACCGGACACTTTTTTTCGCCGGGAGCCGGGCTGAGACTTCGGATTTCTGAAAGTGACGAGGTTTTTTAGAAAATAATTTTTAAATATTGTATAAATATATCAAAAAAATATTTTCTAAAAAAACGTCGTCACTTTCAGAATGACGAAGAACGGAAATATTAACGTCCCGGCCCGGTTATTTTTAGACATACATACCCGGTCGTTTCCTGGCAATAATGTAATACATTTTCAGTAGGACTTAAAAGAGCCGCAACTAGTCTTAAAGGAGCCGCATGCGGCTCGCGAGCAGCGGGTTGAGTATTTTAGAGTATTTAAAAGGACTACCGACCTAACTAATGACTAAACGCACAAAAGACTTAAAAAGGGATCTGTGCGTGAGACCCTTTCATCGAAGGAACAAACCGGGTTGTTCTCGCAAACTCAAAAATAAACATATTTTAAACTTGTATCACGGTTTTCTTTTTTTTGGTCTAATTTTCAGAATGATGGTCTATTTATCGGCTGATATGATGACGCAAAATAAACATTAATTTTTTCTCCGAACAAAAGTCGTTTTTTATTTAAATAATATCAAGGGAATATGAAAGTTCAGTGCGTTTAGGCGTGTTCAGCTCTTAAAGTTGAGGGCACAGGTTCGAATCCCGAGAGGGGAAGGTCAAGTTTGGCCAGGGTCATAGATAAGATTCGATAGACTAATTTAAACACTCTAATGCTTATTTATATCCATTGGATGCAATTATATCGAACCAAATAGGCAAAAAAAGAGGAATCCTGAATCGAAGCCCATGTGAATAGCCCATGTGATTATGCTCAAAGATGTTATTCTGATCCATGAGCTATGTTCAATCGACTAAAGTAAATTGGTGCATTATTGCATATTGCTAACTGCCTTTATTATCAATCCCACTTCTTTTCTTTCAACCAATCACGCTTCATACAAAGGTACCCGTACACGTCATTCAAGCTTCAAACCAATTAGATTAAAACGATTGCTAAAATGAAATCATTGTTCACCCTTACCTTCTGTTTGTAGATTATATATGTTTTGTTTATGTTGTAATTCTAACGTTAAAGTTAGTCTATCAAACTTAGTATCTTATCAATAAAGTAGACCCAGATTGACCTTTCCCTCTCGAAAGGAGTCGAATTTGCGCCTTCAACATTGAAAGTTGAACATGCCTTAACAAACTCAGCCAACGCGCTCCATATATAGCTTCTATTGGTCATATATTCTCTCTTCTAAAGCTTTATTCTCTGTGGATATTAAAGTTAATTCATAGTGATTTGATATCATTGTTTTAATAAGCCATTAACTGATCCAAGGCAAAAGAAAATCAAAGCAGTTACCTTTATAATAATCCCAATTATGATAGACCATTGACTGGTTTCCTTCTGCCCTCATGCTCATTGAAAGAGGCAGTGTTGCTTGAAACGGAAACCATATGTTTAAATATGTATGTATAATCATGGCATACAACTATGGTATGTACTAGGCATTGTTCGCATCAAGCGTCCAGTTGAATGACTACTTAATTACCGTATGGCCTATTAATGCCGCTGTATTTATATCCCCCCCCCCCCCTTTCTATAATAGACTTACCGACTCAACCAGTTGGCCCCCTCTTCTGCTGCAACTGCAACCACAAAGACATGGAAACAAAAGGCATTATAAATATACCCAGTTTTAATTTTATATACATGTTTTTCCGAATATTTTAATGTGATTTAAAGAAATAAAAATATATGATAATAATAAACTTGAATGGTTTAGGAACAAGACTAATCAGTCACTTTTTATATTACTCAGACATTATATATAATATTTCTTTGACTCTGACTTTTCCATGAAGGAAATGATTCAGCTCGTCGAGGACTTTGAAGCAACAAAGATGAAAATGATAACTTAGTTTTTGTAAGTTTCTAATAATAAAGCTCCTAAGTAAGCTTTTTTCGGCTTATACCGGATTGGGATCCGATGTGGTGGGGTTAACCTAGGGGTCCAACTAATAAACTAGATATTTGATCACTTTGTAATCCTTTGCTGATAGTAAGTAGATGATTCACAACAATTTACATTAAAAAGTGATATCAATAGTTGACAATAGTATCATTTATATATGTGATATATATCTAGCTATCTATCTATCTATCTATCTATATAAATATATATATATATATACTGATTCACTAGAATTGAGACTCCCTCTTTGATAAGTCCTGCCTATGTACATATAAAAATTGCGCTCTTTTTTCTTGTGGATGTTGTTGATAGTCAAGTAAGCTGGAACTTTTATCAAAATACAAAGCTTGAGACTATTCTGGTTCCAGTTGAAAATGGTTCAGAACAGGGAAAATGTGAACTTAGTTTAACCATATTTGACGCCGCCGCTAGTTCTTTGACAAATAAGAAGATTTTCACGGTTCAGAGCAGTCACAACTGCCAAAATGACCGTATTTTTACATCCCCATGGAGCTGAGGACGGTTTTCAGAGGACCAAGCTACCCTCGGCCATGGTCTGAGTAGGCGTGACTACGGACGGGAAGAAGGCTCTTATGATCTTCATCGAGGAGGGCATGAAATCAAGCTGTGTATCTGCATCTTATTTCAGAGGAAGTTGTCCCATTGGTACTAAGAGAATGTCCAGACACTCTTTTGATGTTCCAACAAGATGGGGCTCCCTACCACAATTGCAAATTGGTTCAGGACTTTAGCACTGACTTTCTTCCAAACTTTTAATTCAAGGACTTGTGACCATAGACATATAAAGATATAGAGAGCTTATCCCTTCAATAGAAGAGAAACATCGTTCAGCTGTCGCCTGTGCCAATATAAACAAAATAACCTGTACTACGTCATCGTAAACTGATCATAGAGATAGAAAGATTTGTTTATTTTGGCAATATGACGTATTCCTCTGAACAATCCAATAAGCTCTCTATGTATTTATATCTCTATGCTTGTGACCATCCTAATCCAAAGATCTGAACCCCATGGACTTCAGGATCTATTCTATTCTGGAAAAGAGGCGTATAGCGATTTCTGACTATCAGTAGAACATTTGAAGAAGCTGCTGCCTCAGGCTTGGGCCTCCTTATCTGAGGAGGAGATATTTGCCTGTGTTGCATCCCCTTTTAGGAGGTTCGAAGATGTAGTGAAGAGCAAGGAAGGATTTGTGGAAAATTAGTTAAATATATATTTTAAATAAGGTATTTACAATGTCTTATATTATTTTAAAAATATGAAAAAACTAAGACAACATGCATACTTGATGAAATGAAAGTCTCAATTCTATTGAATCAGGCTGTACCTATATGCAAATGAAGACATCTGATTTTTGCTTCTACTTCTTAATCCGGATCAAGCTCGACAAGACAATCAACAACGTCCACACAGACCTCATTCATACCTTCCCTGATACGGAGAAAAGTCTTCAATAGTGGGAGATTTGCTCTGGAGAAGAACACAAGCCCTGGACGTCATCAAGAGATAAGGAATGTTCCTCAACTGAAGCGTCTAAGGTTTAACAGAACTTGAACTCCCCTATTCAAAACATGTCATTTGCACATATAAATTGTTACGGAGAATTATATGAGCCTTATAATATCAAATCCCTACTAAGAAGTAATGGCAAAATGATGATAAGGTATATCAAAACATCGTAATTTGTTGCAACAAATCATCAATAAACATCATTTTTTTCAAAATTGGTACTCATGTTGGTCTCTTTTTTTCTGAGTCTAATAGTAATGATCCATCGATCCACAGATGTGATGAATCAAAATAAACATTTATTATTTCCAAGAAAATCAAATAATATATATATGTGACATTCGAGGAAATCCATTCAATGGATTCAGAAATGACATAGATCGATGCACATTAGTAAATTTGTATGTTGAAAGTTCTCTCTGAATTGTTATTTCCTTCCTCAACAGCACCCGAGAATTATGTTATTCCTTTTTTATAACACAAACCTAATTACAATTTAATCTTTTTTGAACCAATCACGCCAACATCATGTAATTGTTGGACTCGGGATCATAGAGTGGTATATTTATCTATAGCTTCGGAGATCCGGCCTTGGAAATATATCTCTATGGATGCCAGGACCAGACCGGCTAAATCCAATCTCCTGAGAGTTCCTCTGCCTAACCATGGCAGCAACATGGTTCTTTTGAACGCCTTCATATTATGGAACACAAGTGATGATCTGCACGGAACGTACACAAACTATATACCGAAGCGTTGATAAAAAAAACATGGGACTATTCCTCTGTAAAAGTGCTTACCCATATATGTTTAAAAAGTTTTATTTTACATTTTTATTGTCTTTTAATGATTATATATTTTATTTAATAAGTTTATTATTATTTTAAATTAAATTTTTCAGAGCATATAATCCTAGCTGATTAGTTTTTTACACACATGTTCGATAAATAAGTCCCTGTTAATAATATTTAATGATCATACAGAGTTCCTTCCTTTTATAAACAACCGAAAATTACTTTCTTGCCCATCTGTTCTATTAATTATGAGTTGCAGTTTGTTGAATATAGTTTAAGGTCGTCTAGAAAGACATACCCCTCCCCTGCCTACCCTTCTTCACCCCACAAGATACACACATTTTTTCTTTTTTTTAAGGAAAGGAGGAAAAACGGAGAACACGATACCTCCCGCTACTTTTAAAGGAAAATAATAACTTTTCCCTTCAGCACACACACACACTCATACAAACAATAAGTATTATTAGTTTTATTACCATACCTGTCCAAATACATACTAACATAGGAGTAGGAACATGAGTTTGACTACCTTAAAAAACCTCGTGCTGATAATAACAGAGGCCCTCTAATAAAAAGCAATATAAAATGCAAACACATTGATTAAATTTGATCTGACCTATTTCTATGAACATACTTAGCGTTACGTCAGAATGTGCAAAATATTATAATTGTCCTTCATTTTAGTGATTGGACAAAGAGTGCCTTCAGGGGTCCCAATATCTATGATTAAATATATTTAACGTGACGTACAAATAACGTCCCTCCTGAAAAAAATGATCAAGAATCTGTTTGGAGCAATAACTTATATTATAACTTGATGCATAATAGACTGAACTCCAATGGGAAATATATTTCTTAAATTTAAATAAACTGAATGGAACCTTCTTGCTTCTATCAGTGTTAAAAAAGTAGCGGTAATATCAACGACCTATATACTAACTCGAAAGCACATATAGCTACTGGATGTACAATAGACTGAATAAAATTGAGAAGATCAAAGTCCGAGTGAGCAGCTGATGACAAAAAGAAGAGAAGGAAGGAGTTATTATTATTATTATCCCTTGAGCAGTAAAGGACTAAATACCAAGTCTTAACACTAGAACGACCACGCTCCCTTACCCTCCTAGAACAAACATGCGGTCAAATTGACCGTTGCTATAAATTATTGATATTTATTGAAAATAACTGATATTTAAATATAAACATAGGTTTAGTCATTATATTTTCTATTATATTTAGGTTAAAGTTTTTTTATTGCATACATTTGCTACATATTACTTTCTTATAAATATTTCCTATACATTTACTACAAACAGGTATTTTACATTTGCAACATTCTTCTGTAGTTTTGTTGCCTTTACATTTTTTTAAATGCCTCCTCTTTTTGGAGTTTGTTTCGGCTTCGTCTTTATCAGAAACTCCAGAAGGGTCATCTTTTGATTTATGTGCATGAATGTATTGATGCTGGAGTTCCTTTGACAATTGAAGAAGAAAATCACGACGTGTAATTTGTTTACCGGTGACTTCTCTATAGATCATTGTTGCATTTATTCCAGCTAGATCCAATACGTTGTAGAAAACATGAACATGCCATCGACGAGATCCAGCTTTGGTAGAATATAAGCGGGCCATTTGGTCGACGATATCAACACCGTACTTTGTTGAATTATAGTACTGTACAGTTTCAGGAATCATCTTTTTCCATTATCAATAGCCACAGTTTTATGCAAAGTGCTCAACAACAAAACGTTTTTAGATGGTTTACACTGGTAGACTGTTGTGTTGATTATTTCTTAGTATTCGTGTCGTAAAGCGATCTTCACGAGATGATTTGATGCATTGTGGTACTTCTCTACGAATCCTATTCATAGTACCAACAAGGGTTGTCTTTTTGCTTTTAACTTCTGAGCAAGTTTCAATGACGTGAAAAAATTATCCGTCGTTACATTTCTTCCTTTCCCTGTGTAAGGTTCCACAAGACGGAGAACAACATATTCCGATAGTGACTGGTTGTTTGGACGGGAATAATCTTTTCCAAGATATGGGAATCCATTCAAGCAGTACTTGGATTGAGCATCAACTGCCAACCAAAATTTTATACCAACTTATTTGGTTTAGTTGCAATATACTGTGTAAAGGGCACCTTGCCTTTGTTGGAAAGAGTTGTTCGTCAACAGTAATGTCTTGATGGAGTTTATAACATGTTACACAATTTTCTATAAATCTATTCCATATTGTTGAAACCAATGCAAATTTATCAGTTCTCAAGCGTGAAGATCGTGTTGATTTTATATTAAAACGAAGAAACCTCATGATTTGATTGAAACGATTGCGTGTCATTGTTTCTCTAAAATATTGGGGACCCCAATTTTTGTGCCAAAGGTGTTCAACAGATTGGCCTTTGGCCAGAACTCCTCTAGCAATTATGATTCCAATCACAGCATAAATTTCTTCGTAAGATGTAGACCAATCGTTACAATCCATCTTAGATCTTGCCTCTGTTTCAGTGCATTATTTTATGTGTTCTATGATATAATCATCTATGAATAAATTGAATGCACTAAGCATACAACCATCAACAATTTTACGTTAGGTCAGTGATGTAGGTCTAGGTGATTCACGAAGAATATTATGCAATCTGTATCTTCCGCTATGGCTGTCAGGTTGCTGAACTATATCCCACTTAGTGCCGTCTTTTGCAGTCAGAATATCATTTGTTGCATGTTCCTCTTCCCCATAATATTCTCGTTGACTTGTAGCTATATAAATCGAACATAAATAAGCAGTTACATATATATAAAATTATGAGTACTAAATAAATGTCAAAATGCACTAAAAAAATCTTATAAATATTTGTTATGTGCAAATGTAAGAAATATTAGCGGCTATACATGTTGTCGGTGATATTTCCAAGTCTTTCTGTTTGTCTGTTGTTTCATTTTTGAAATATCAACGTCACTGTCTGATGAGGAGTCCTTAGCCTGAGGATAGTATTCACTTTCATTAAAACTAGAACATTCTAGACGGCGAAATCGATTGCAAATAATCCATTATTTGATGGTTATTGAAAACTTTTTTACGAGACATCTTTCAGTATGACAGCCAGAATAAACTGCGAATAACTGCTCTTCTTTTTTTTGTACGAACATGAAACTGCGTCATAAAACATGCACATATGCATCTTTCAGTAAACAAAGGGGATAATGCGTCTAAAGAAATCAATTTGTAGCCGTTGGAGATAATAAAAAGATAACTTATACCAAAGAGCATATATAACTAGAGACCCAGCTACAAGATTTGTGACGAATGGTGATGGTGGCGCCGTCATGCGGTCGAGGATTACTATTACAATAGAGCCTTTGTTTATTTCTTGATACTTATTATTTATCATTTCATCATATATATAATATATATATATATATATATATATATATATATATAATATATTATATATATATATATATATATATATATATATAATAAACATAAAGAAATCACGTTGACAAAGTATCACTATGTTTCATGGTTATATTTAACCAATCTCTGGTTCAAATACAATATATGATATAAGATCATTATATTTGTATTGAACCTGAAGATTGGTTAAATATAACCATGAAACACAGTGTTGTGAAAAATACTTTGTCAACGTGATTCTTTATATTTATTTATAGAGCTCCAGTTTTTATACTGAGGTGCACTTTTCTTCCTGAGTAGTGAACTGTCATTCCACCCTTAGTATTACTGATATCCAATTTATTCAAGGATTTTTTTAATTTTTTTAAATCACGATTTTTTAAAATAAGAGGTATATTAATTAATACGGATTAAAATTAGCATTTATATCTCCCAGCCTCCAGGGATCATGAACAAATTCTTAGTTGTTTTTATTTATTATCTTTCTATAAATAGGAGCGCCCTCAATGGTCGTTGTTTAACATAATTACCAATAGTCCTTGCCTCAAGCTAGACCTCTATATATATGCTCTTTGCTTATACGTAGTATACTGTGTTTCTGACGACAATCCCGAGGTCGTCTGACTCCCTTTTCTAGACATTATAATAAAACACTTCACTCACTTTAATATCTATATTTCAACTGACCCGCACGTCGCAGCGTGGCTCTTTCAAAACACTCCCCCATGACCCAAGCTGACGTCACTACATTCCCCTATGATGTCCTCATCACAAGCGTAGTCCTCCAATCTCCGAGGCCGCTTCTTCGTTCTTTTAGGTCTTTCGTGATGGGCGGTTAAATGTAGAGCGCGTCTGTCCTCTGTCAGCCCCTCGGCTCTTCTTCTCAAGTCCTTTGGGTGTCTAGGGACACCGTTGACTTCGATATTAAGCGGGCTATTGACCTCCGAAACAACGCCTCTCTTCCACTGGTCCGTACACCTGGCATTGGGTGGCTTCACCCAAACTTCCTCGCCCACACAGAATTCGGCCTCTTCACTATCGCTTGCCGCTTCACTTCCCTGTACGGACACAAGGAAAGGATTCCTCCACTCATCCTTGAAAATTGAGGCTGCTGGTATTAAGCCCCCGTCACTCCTAGGAGTGAGGTTGTACCAGTAGACACTCCGATTTATAGATGATTGTGCACGGGCCGCCGAAGCTTTAATAGTTCGATGGTTCCTTTCTACGATCCCATTCCCCGACGGCCTGTAAGCACATCTAAACTTAAGTGCTACTCCCCACTCAGACAGCGTTGAGGAAAATTTGCCCGACCGGAAAGTCCTCCCATTGTCACAGAGCACTTCACCAGGTGGGCCCATTTGACTGAAGACTTCTCCAACCTTTTGGCATACTTCAGTTTCGGATTCGCTGTTTAATGCCCTCCAAACTGCAAACCTGCTAGGCCCACAATCCACAATTGTGAGAAACTTAACATTTCCAACATGTGTGACGTCCATTGCGAGTCTCTGCCAGTTTTTGTCGACCGATAAGGACCCTACTCCACACTGTTTGGAGGCCGGATCAATTGAATTACACTCGGAGCAACTCTTCACAATGTCTTTGACAAGACTCAAAGGTACTTCGGCCCCCGTTTTTTTCGCAAAATGGAGGGTGCCCTCCACTCCCCTATGGTGCATTTGATGGCTTTCACGAATTAAACTTTCATTGGTCCGGTTATCAGAGAGCCAGCTCTTAGGCACGCGAGTTAATGGGTCTGCATGGTTTTTCTCTGAACGCACCAGATCGACACGCCACTCTGTACCGTACTCCATAAACAGCTCGCCAAGGAGAGCGACCCTTCTCCTCACGAGCATTTCCGACACGCCGGACACACTCAATCTCTTTGCACCTCGTTGCAGTGTGTTAAGCCAAGAGAAAACAGTGGCAGAATCGGTTTTAACTACCATGCTTTTGGCACCCCATTTCAGGGCCATGTTGACACCCTTTATAACTGCGTTTAACTCAGCTATATTGATATGAGCTCCATCATCTTTTTTTCTAATCCAGGCACCATCCTCCACTATATCGCCGTTCTTGATTATGACGGCCCCGATAGCAATTGAACTTGCGTCACACCACACATCAAAGGTTCCATTGCAGTCAACGTTCCACACACCTTGGACTGGGTCCGCAACCATGATCTTCTCCAAAATCTCGCTCATCATCTTCTTCGTCGCCACTCCCACTTTACTGCTCCATGAGCCTTCTCCACAGGACCTCTTCAAAAAGCTCACCGCTATTCTCAACCACCCAGCAATAGGGTAATGTCCAACAATTTTTCCGCACCACGAAAATACTTCCCTCCTCGTCATTTGCTCCCCAATCACGTCGCATGGTTCTCCCAACCTCCTCCACCTGAGACGTCCATTAGGCGCTCTGAAAACATCCAGCCCGAGCACACTTGTTCCGTCAATCTTCTCCATGGGTTTCGTCTCAAGGCCGTACTCAACGAGAAGTTTCTTCACCCTGTCGGCGCAAACTTTATCGAGATTGATAATTATGTCGTCGTAGTAGTGGTCTGTTGCAGACGACACATCTTTGTCTCTTGACAACACGTACGACAGCACGGCTTTCATTATTTGGGGGGCGCAATTCAGTCCAAAACCGACCCGGGTAAGTTCGAAATGCTCGGCCCTGAACTGGACCCGCATCGCGGAGGAGCACTCCCCTGCTACGCGAATCTGCATGTAGGCGTCCTTGAGATCGAGAAGGGCACTATTCTCCGGAAATTGCCTCCATGACCTCAGTTTGTCCCCACAAACGTCGGCGTCAGCTCCACTGCAGGACACGAACTCGTTCAGCTCGCGGAAGTCCAGCACAGGTCGAACCTTCCCCTTCCTTTTGTGTTCCACCGCCATGAGGGGCAACAGTCCCCCGTAGTTAGGGGCCCTCGGTTTGAGCCATCCTCTTTCAACCCACTTCTCCACCTCCTCGTTGAACTTTCCCCTTAGTTTGCCGGGGACTTCGTATTGGCTAGTACGGTTCCTTAGTCTTGGCTCCTCCTTCCACTGCCACCTGGCAGTCCAGGACGCTCCGTCGAAGACGACCTCAAAATTTTCGCCCTTGACCACTTCGACTTCTCTCCTTGCCTCCGCGCAGGCTCCAAGTACCAATTGTCCCCTATCGAAGAGGATCCGGTATCCTCTCAGGATGTCGTGGCCCAAGATGACGTCCACTCCACTAATGAGGTTGAAGCTTACTATCGCTCGGACGCTGTGTGTTCGATCCCTGACGGTGAGCCTAACGTCTGCCTCTCCCAAACACTCGATGAGGGATCCGTCCATTGTCGCAATCCTTTTGTCGGACGGAACGAGCCTTCCCTTCCATGCACCGGCTCTAACTATGGTCTGGGAGCACCCGGTGTCCACTAATCCCCAGACAGTTTGACCCTGGATGATTACCGGGATCCTCGGGCTGGTCGCGCCATCTCTGGTTTGGGGAGAGCTGCAGGCGCGGAGCAGGCCCCTAAATCGTTTCCCGTCCCCTTGCAGTACCTGACTAAGTGTCCAACCTCGCCACACGCAAAGCAACGCCTCCGCTCTTGGCACTCCTTCTCCCGATGTGGGCCCCCGCACCGAAAGCAAGCGCCCTCCTGGGATCTGGCCACAAGACCCACTTCAAATTGGGACTCCAGGGCTCGCGATGCTTGGTGCTCACTAGTGAGAGCGCGGGCCATTGAAGTGAGGTCGTCCTCGCTCATTTCAAGGATCCCTGGCGTTGCTCTCATCCGAGCCGCCACGTCGGCAGGCATGGAGGAAATAAATGTCAGCAAGACCAACCTTGACGAATCGGGAACGCCCATCAAGCAAATAAGCTCCTTGATTTCCGCTAAGCACACGTCCACGGACTCCTCAGTGGACCACCTCTTCGTCCTCAGTCTCTCACACGCTGTGAAAGGATTCATAGAGAAAGCCCTCCTCAAAGTCCTGAAGATTTTTTCCTCATCTCCCTTATCATCCGGACTAAGCTGATCATATACACTGAAGGCCTTTCCACTAAGGAAGAGTGGGATAAGCCGAGCAACCTCGTTGAATCCCAGCAAATCTTTAGCAATCTGGACTTGGCGGATCCATACTTGTAGCTCCCCCGTCCCATCGTATCTGGGTACGACGTCTACTAATTTTAAATTAGACAGGGCCGTGATAGCTTGTGTTTCTGACGACAATCCCGAGGTCGTCTGACTCCCTTTTCTAGACATTATAATAAAACACTTCACTCACTTTAATATCTATATTTCAACTGACCCGCACGTCGCAGCGTGGCTCTTTCAAAACACTCCCCCATGACCCAAGCTGACGTCACTACATATAAAAGTAATATTATTGCGGTCAAAAAGACTGCATGGTTCTTATAAGTATTTTATGTTGTATCTTTAAAACTATTGATCAAATTGAAATATAATTTTGCAAAAAGAACAACATCTATGACATAGGAAAAGTCAACGGGTATCAATCTTATTGAAAAAGAAATGCGTTAATTGTTCATGTTTCAATTTTAAATGCGGTCAAAATGATCGCATGGTAGTTCTAGTGGGAATAGAAAAAGGAAAATAACAATAGATATATATTGTGACGTTGTTTTAAGTGACTATTTCTTTTTTTTTGAAACTTACCATGCAGTAACATTAATCGCACATTTATTGTAGTACTTTTTTAAAACATTCTACAACAACGAAATTTACATTTACTTATGCTTTATCTAGAATTATGGAATGAATAATTGTTGATGTCTAGTTCTTTCGGCAAGTCTTATTTTGACTTCTTTGATAGTTGATGCGACACATCGTTTCACATTTTGGGGATGACACGGTATGCTAGGTGAATCCAAATAGTATCCTCTAATGCAATTCATCACTTTTTATGTCAAAATATCCAGGAAGCTCCGTTCAAAAAATATTATGAAGAGTTGGAAAAAAATGCGTTTGAAATTTAAGTAATTGTTGGGCGAATAAATGTCCAAATGGATCCAAGTCGGGTTTTTCAGCTGTCTTTCATGATTTCATGAAGGAATATTAATACTTTAATTGTGTTTTATAATGCTTTTGATACTACTCAACGCTTTAAGTATTTGTTATACGGTCAACAACTACAGTGGAAAAAACCGTTTTTGACTTTTAAAACACCATTTTTATTTAAAAAATATTTTTATGCATACTTAAAAGTCTTGCATCAAAACTATTTTGAAATAGATTTATAATTAACTGGATGTTTTGACCAGAACCCGATGAATTTTTACCGGAGGAAACATATTGCAGAACATTCTTGCCCCATTCATTCTCAACTCATAATGGAAAAGGATTTTTGATTAGAGCAAATTATTTTTTAAAGTCACACTCTATGACACATATTTTCTCCATTGCATTATCGACTTTAAGATTATATATTATATTCAAATCCGGTTGCTTATATAACTTTTAAGCCTCAGAAAAAGGAATGTTCATTTTGTCGATAAATGGATCCACACCCTAACTATCGGACGTATATAAGAATATCAAAAACAGTCTTATCAAATGAAAAAAATGATGTTCATTGGCGAGTTTGACCAAAATCTATTTGTTCTCCATACCTATCAATTCCCTATGGATTTATAGACTTTATTGTATACCACATTCTGACACCATTAGATTCAAAGAGTGCCGAATGATCCCTAGAAAAATGAAATGAAAAATATTTAATTATGACAATGATGGTATTATTACTATCATGCCAGGCGTCATCATGACTCTCCCTTGTTAAAACTTCATTGACCTTGGGAAAATTCAAGGCCTCTGAGTATTACAACTATCCTTATTAATCATAAAAGGCAGACAAAAGATAATTTAAGCAAGAAGGAAGGAACTAAGTATTTGCTAAAAAAACTCACCTCATTACGTAGTAGTTTTAAGTACTTCACAGTTGCCCGAATTGTCTCATAATATACTTGTCGCAGAAAAGGGCTTGATACTCCTTTAGGATACATAAAGGGGTGGGGGGGGGGGGGGGATGTAAACTGACTTTCTCAATTGCATTTTATCAAGGGTTTACATGCACTTATTAATTTAAATATTTTGCTGGTAGGGCGTTTCGGACCGTTCTGACTCACTTTCCCCTCTAGGCAAAAGTATAAGACTCCCTATGAGAAGATATATTATGTGGCATCAGGCACTTAATTACTGTTTATTACATGCCGCTTAATATAATTTCATACGGTTAAATCGAATAACATATGTTATTAAATAATAATATTTATTTATACTAAAGAATAGTAAAACTTTTAATAAAAAAGCCTATGTTCTTTTTGTTGTCTTTAATCTTAAGCAGAAATCTCCCCCCAGTCCCAAAGCAATTGAATCTGGAATACAAAATATAAGATATCTAATTGCACAAAAAATGACTGCTAACAAGTTTTTAAGAAGGTATAAGACCTATCCTCATTGGTGCTGCTGCCCGCCACTCTGGATTTGAGGTCGAAATTTTTGATTTGTGAGCGTCAACGTGGAAATGGACCAAAAACCTCATGAAATTTTATTCTAACGGTTCAAAATTATATTGGAACGACATCAAGAGGATTTTAAGAATACATGACTGTTTTGTATTGAATAGAAATTAGTTTTAACAATTGTTGTTTTGAATAGATGGTTTTTATCTGGACAGTAATTTTGAACTATAAGGTTCATTGATATTTTTACATAACTTGATTTTATTCCTTAGGTTATCTGTATGTTTATAGTGTTTTTTTTGCACTGTATTTATCTTTGCAGTAACGGAATAAAATTATTTTAATCATAAAAAACTCACCTCTAGAGATAAATTAAAGACTGCTCTCACAAATTCAAGCATAAAACCCATTATCATTGGAATAATTATTTTAATTCCTTTTTCTACTTCCAATAGTTAGAGTGATGATCCAACTATGGACATATATGATTTAGCAAATTAAATATTATTTTTTCTTATTCTTGAGTATGAGCCGATGTTTTCATATATTAATCTTATATTAATTCACCAATCTCTGCCCGTCTGTATGTCCGCACGCTATCTCCTCCCATATTTATGGTCAGATTTGAATTTTGAAGGTACTTATGGAATCCTGGGTCAAGACG
The DNA here is from genome assembly GCA_013387185.1 of Caligus rogercresseyi. Taxonomy (NCBI): domain Eukaryota; kingdom Metazoa; phylum Arthropoda; class Copepoda; order Siphonostomatoida; family Caligidae; genus Caligus; species Caligus rogercresseyi. The sequence goes on from CP045891.1 coordinate 32,734,303, forward strand.
GACCTAATAAAACTATTTGCAAAGTGATGGGACCAGAAATTAAGCGGAAAAAATTCATACCTTGTCAGATTTGAACTACCAACTTTTAAAGGTAAAGAGATGAAAAAATAAAAAGAAAAGGAGGAGGAGGAGGAGTTAGAGAAATAGAAAAAGAAAAAAGCATCTCATATTCTTTGTACAAAGTCAAACTTTTTATGAGGAATGTTTGTATTAAAACAGAATTTTTTTTTCTGTCTCCTCTCTTATATTATTTAAGGTCTGTTTCACTCACAAAATAGCTCCAAAACCTACCCATACCCGAAGGGCGAACATATGGGCGCCGTTGATGGGGTAAAGACAGCAACAGAAAGAACTTAAGGGGAGAATATAAAGTATTACTCTCTCTCTCTCTTAAGTACTTTTTGTCGACTTCCTTCACCCATCAATGGAGAGCATCAAATAGCCCGATATTCAGCGCTACAATACGTGACTTCGGTACTCTATGTTCTCCATGGATGAACTTCTTCTCTCTGAATTGATGTTAACTTATTCACACCCTAATCACACCGTATTTTTATCCAATCAATTCAAACTATCTATAAGAGGTTGCGAGATGTTGAAACCATAATCTTTACGCTTTTTAAATATGTGTTAGAAAAAGTATATATTTTAGCTTCAAATAATCTAAGTACTTTTATATATTTCTAAATATCATATCCCATATATATATATATATATATATATGTGTGTGAATAAGTGAATCTAGAACTAAAATGAAAAAACACATTTTTTTTGAGAGACGTTGAATAAGTTAGGATATATAATTATTTGTTCATATACAGTAAATTACAACCTTTTGTAATAATATTTTAACCATTTTTTTAAAGATACTCAAAGAATTAAAAAGTCATGTAACTATTAATTTATTTCATTTCTTTTTAAATTATTTATTAGAAGTATGATAAATTATTTGATTAATTAAATGTGATGATTTGTGATTGAAATGTCTTTTAAACATAATCCTTATATTATAGTCCATTATAAATTATATAAATATATATGTATATATATATATTTATATGTACGTAGATATGTATATATATGATATCTTTAAAATAAATTAATGAATAAAAATACTTATTTAAGCATTTCATTTTAACATAAAGTATGTTTTTATTTGCCCTTTGCAATATCCAGGCCATTTAGTTTATTTGACCCGAAGGAACTTGAACTAAGTAAAAAATAAGGATTGTATGAGCGTGATACAAAGAAATTATTGAACTAAAAGGATATTAACTTTATGTTTAATCGTGTTTCATTAAAAGTTGGACGAAATACTTGCTCTAAAAGAGTTATCATTTTTTCTCAAAGATTATTCACACGAAGAATCGAGTCATTTAAAACTATTTTTATTCTCGATTTAATGTATTTAATATCTATTTATCAGGCATCCCATTTGCATGAAATGCACTTTAAGTAATTTATCTTTATCTTGTGACTTGAAGAGCAATGATTGAAAACTGCATTGTTTTTTATATCATTAAGAATATACAATTTGATATGCCATCCTAAAAGGAATCCTAATTCCTTCAAACCGTTGCATAGAGATAAAAAGATATAGAGAGCTTATTCCCATCATCTGTATTTTTGTTTCCAATATAAACAAAGTAATTTGTACTGCGTCATCGTAAGCTGATCTTAGAGATAGAATCTATCTCTATGATCAGCTTACGATGACGTAGTACAAATTACTTTGTTTATATTGGACACACAGAATACAGCGGAACGATGTTTCTCTGCTATTGAAGGGGATCAGCTCTCTATATCTTTATATCTCTATGAACCGTTGTGAGGATAATACATAATTAGTAATTAATTAATGCAAAGGATTTATTTATATTGGAGTTTTTTAAGAAAAAAAAATGATCCAGATAGGAAAGGAATATAATAACAAATAAAAAACAGTCAAATATAGAATAATAGGAATAGTATTTTATTGGAATATACATTACTTAATCTATATGAGAGATATTGTTTGAACCATATTAAAGTGTGTTCCACTCATATACCTGCAGTTCACCATACATTTTGAGCAATTTTCTTCATTTTATTATTTTATTTTCATGACAATTTTTCCATTGATGTTTTTCCTTGACCATTCTTCATAATTTTATAATATTATTTATTGTTTAAATAAAATGCACATTCATCCAATAATATACAAAAAATTGGATATCGATTTGTATGTTCCACATTCATCAGTATCGATGGAGGCTTCTAAAATTAGGGGCCTTTATTTAACATTATCCAACTTGATTGCTATTAGTTTGTATCAGTTCATTTAGGATCCTCTCAAAAATAAGACGGTAATTGAGATGTATTTTTTTAAATAATGCGTGTTGTTTACAATAAAATTACATTATTCTATTGAATAATAATAATAGTTATTGAAAAAGAGTATCTAGATCCCTAAAAACGCTTAAGTATATGGAAAATATGATCAAATAATAACATATACGTAGGCTTCTAAATCATCATAACATTCACAGCAATTGTTTATTTTTAAATTGAAATATAAGTACATCAATTTTTTTTCATGGTCTTTTCAAATACGTCTTTTTCATCGGATATATTGAAATAAAAGATACGTCCATTTTTTCTAAAATTGATGACTTTTTTAATGACTTTAAACCGCCAAGGGGGAAGAAATCATAGAGATATAAAGACATAAAGGGCTTATTGGATTCTTCAGAGGAATACATTTTTGTGCCCAATATAAACAAATCTTTCTATCTCTATGATCAGCTAACGATGACGTAGTACAAATTACTTTGTTTATATTGGACACAAAATACAGCTGAACAATGTTTCTCCGCTATTGAAGGGAATAAGCTATCTATATTTTTATATATGTATGAAAGAAACACATTGCCAGGGAAAGAGAATAAATCCTTCTCGCACACCTACAATAAACGTGATTATTTCTTCTTTTTTACATCCAATAGTCAGAGTGATAATCTATTTATCGTCATATTTGACGAGACAAAATGAACATATTTCTTCATTAAGTACGTGAAGTTCCTTTATTCAATGTATATCAATAGATGGAAGTGGAGGGTCCATTCAAAGGATTCCACGATGACATTGATGTAGTAACATGAAAAATTATTGTTATAGTATATTTTATAGGACGGAAAAATTGTTACTAGATCATGGAGTGCGATAACCGTGTGCGTTAAAGCGTGGTCAACTCTCAATGTCGGAGTACGGAGGGGATGGTCATTTTTTGCCTGCCTCATTGATAATATCCTAGGTTCGAGTAACTAATTTTAATATGGTAATGCTTATATATATCAAATCGGATGAAATTCTATCGAACCAATTAGGCATAATAATATTAAGATCGTTGACTTTTAACTATCCAGGAAAACATGAAATAAACATACCTTGCATAAATTTTGTTTATCACATTTTCCTGAACAAAGATTCTTGTTTTGTGTATGATGTATTGTTTATGTTACAGTCATAACAAAGTTTTACAATATATATTAAATATGGCGATTGTGTAAAAACCAAATATATATAAAGACATAGAGAGCTTATTGGATTGTTCAGAGAAGTACGTCATATTGCCCAATATAATCAAATATTTCTATCTCTATGATCAACTTACGATGACATAGTACAAATTACTTTGTTTATATTGGGCACAGAATACAGCTGAACGATGTTTCTCTGCTATTGAAGGGAATAAGCCCTCTATATCTTTATATCTCAATGGTAGACACCCATATATGCTACAATTGTGACTTATGCAATCCGAGGACCATCATACTTATTATTTGTAAGCCCAAATATGATAAAGTTGTGATACCCAGAACCCGATGTTGTAGTAAAGATAGATGTGTACTGTCAATAGTCAATAGTTTTTATGTATTTATTTTAATTACATAATAAAGGAACATGATAATTGAAACAAACCTTGCCAAAAGACGTTTAAAGGCTGATACGATTCCCCATTTGTTCCCTCACCTTCCTAAGACTTTTAGTAAGCATCTATCTAAAAGATCTACTCATCTTTCGTTGTCGAGTGAAAGATAAAGTGATTATTTTCTGATTCAATTTGTAGTTTAATAAGTTAGTCAAACTTGAAACCACTCTCTCATTGCTGTCAGGCTGTCAAGGGAAAATGAAAAATTGGCGTTAATGTCCCAGGAGCTTTTCAACAATGATCTTGGCAATTCTCTCCAGGATTTCATTTCTAATTTGATAGAAATTAATGCCAGCAATATTAATTTTTGAAGTTGAAGGAGAATATGTACTTTTTTACAAAATTCAAATACCTAATCTTTAGCTTGACATTAATTAATTATCTTTCTATTGTAATATCAATTCCTAATAATTTACCTATTACTTCGTGTCAAATTTCTCACATTTGTTCAAATTCTAAAATTGAATACGCTTCCCAAATTAATAACATTTTTGCCTACTTTAAATTGTATATGTTACTATAAAATCAAAATCAAAAATTGAAGAAGCCGTTCATTGTTTGGATCTACTTTAGAAAATTCCAATCTTAATGATCAAATTCAAATTTTTTAAATAATCGAACACTTAAAACTATATTTAATGAATCCTTCTGGTCGAAGATATTCATTGCAATTACTTTGCAATTGATATTCATTGCAATTACTTTGCACTTCAAATTTATGGCAAAATGCAAGTCTTTCTTTATATAACCAATTAATCGCTTCAGTAAAATTTATTTTCCATTTATATCGCAATTAACACGTTTGAGTAGTACTCTGACAATGGAAAGTGGAAAACCTTGACAACCTTGAGAGCCGAGATAAAAAAATTCTATAATAATTGATCAGGTACATTAGTCTCAACGCATAGATTTTGCTAACAGTAAAGCTTGTGGATTTGATTTTGAAAATGAGAAATCTAAAACTTTACTTCGTATAATGATTAAAAGTGTTGCAACATCTTATAGTGATAGCTATGGTACCTATATCCAAAATTAATTCTTCTGTAATATCAAAATTATTTTATAATGCCATAATTTTAATGCTATAATGCTTATTTATATCGAGTCGGATACAATTCTGTGGAACCATATAGGCAAAATAATTATAAGATATGTGACATTTAATATATATGTATATATATATATATGTATATATATATATATATATATATATATATATATATATATATAGAGAGAGAGAGAGAGAGAGAGTGAGAGAGAGAGAGAGATCTGCCTAAAGCAGCTGCACTAGACAATCGGAAAATAACCATTAGAGACCTCTATAGACAGGTGACTGCTAACACAGGTTTGACTGTATATCAGAATGTTTATGTCATCACGTCTGTCATTGGAATACAATGAGGAAGCTGTTTTATTTGTGTAACTGCATCTATCCATGTGAAGGAGCATACATTCTAAGGACCCTTGTGTATTATTTCATTAAACATTGAAAATTATGTCATGGAAGAATTGCTTTAATTATGTGCATGCCTCGGAATGAAACACATAACTACACAACTCTGCATTTCTCTCATTCATTCATTCCTCTCCTCCTCCCTCCTTGTCTGAGGAGATAAAAAGTTATTCCATCATGACTTTCATTAAACGGATTAAATGAGTACATGTTTGATATTTATAATATGTTTGTGTATAAAATAAGAACCTTACATTGAATAGAGACACTCTATAATTAAACTCTGGGAACTTAATGAGCATTAGTTATGTCATCAGGGCAATAATCAGGGATATATTGATGCAGAATTGGGATGCTACGACCGGTGTCGGGAGTTTTTTGTAACAAGTTGTGACCAATCGAGGACCAACCGATTTTACCGATTAAAGCGGTATCGGCATGTTTCAAAGATCGAAAGGAAGAAAAATGCAAATAATTTTTGAAGGTTCTCTTTTGGGCGATAGCCTGAGTTGGGTTTTGACTTTTTTGTTTTAGTAAAATTACAGGACTTAAACTAACTTACAGAATTTAATGGCATCATAAAAGGAAATTAGCCATATAGAATCATATTTCCAAAAAGTCTCTCATTTCAAGGGAGGAATAGAGAGAAAAGTCTGGTCAACACTATTTGAAATGGAAGAAGTGTAATATTTGTAACATTGTATGTCAAGACACTACAATATTAGAAAAACGATTTGTTATATAGAGGTTCGCACTCTGCTATAATCCTTATTCATATCTTGTCGGATACAATTCTATCGAACCATATAGGCACAAAAAAAGGTTCGCACTCACTTTTGAATCTTCCGCTAATGTTGTGCAAAAGTCTTATAATTGGTAGCACTACTCAAAAGTATTTTTGGGATCATAATGCTGTTTATTATGTTGATATAGCTGATATAAAATCCAGACCTCCTATAAGATACTTCTAGGTCTACAAATGCAGTGAATATTTTAAAAAAATACCAGGATAACATTATGTACGAAAAGCACGTTACTTCTAAAGCATCTAGTAGTATTGACTACTTCACTTTTCTCCCAACACAAAAAAAATTTTTTTTAAATAATGATAGCAAAGCTTGCCTCATCAATAAGTTTGTAGCAAACATATTTATCTCCTCCCTTTTTCATTTTTTAAGGTCATAGTAACTTTGAATTCATACCAAAGAATGACTTTTGTTTTCTGTGGTTTGAGAAATGTACTGAAAGTTATTGGAAAAGAGGAAAAAAGAGAATGTGTAGAAGGCTTTAGGAGATTTATTGCCTTGGAAGACTTCTAAAGTTTTTTTAAAAATCATTGTAAGGCTCTTTTGAAAAAATAGGCCCTTTCTATAGCCTACTTACTATATGTACATACACAATAACTAGATACTCAACAGAGAAAGAAAAATTGGCTCGGTCATTCAACTGATGTGAATGGCGCAAAACAATTCCAAAATGGCTGCAAATGAGTGAATGAGGTATGTTCCATGTATCCTTTTTTCATTTCTTATAATGTTTGAAGCACATGTGTAAATTAATTGCATAAATAGACATTATAATCTAAAATTTGCATTCCAACATAAGAACATTAAATGATAAGTTCAAACTTTATGAAGCTTCTACAATAAGTAACTTATATCTTCAGATTGGGTTCAATCATGCCGGGTCTGATAATCTTAAATGCTAAGAGGTTGCACACATTCTTACCGGCGAGTCGATTGAGATCTCCATGAGAGAGACATATCCTTTTTAGCATTCCTCCTGTATGCCTCCAGTTGTAGGGATAACACGGTTGAGGGGATGGGGGTGTTTGATGGACGTCTAAAAGATGCCATTTTGAGAGGAACCAATCTGCTGGTAGGAGATGATGGGGTTGACCTTCATTATTTAAACTTAGATAAAAAACTTTGTGCAACGCACAAGTAAATGTTAGTGCTATAAATAAATAATATATATATATATAATATAAAAAATAAACTCTTAATAAAATTTAAAAATAAAAAAAACAATTCCATAAATTTGTTTCGATCAATGTATAATACAAGTTTAACATCCTCTTGAGAATTTTAAATTGGCTATAAGACTTTGTTGGGAAATGCTTAATTTCTTTCGATGCAAGAATCCAAGAGTCGTTGATAAGAAGAGGGATTTTAAGAGAAAGAGCTCCATATCTGGCGGCAGCTGCTAAGATGATTGCACGAAGATTTTCGGCAGATAAAATGTCACCCACGGTCAGTTTGTTTACTATTCGGGGTTTTGCATTTAATATAGAGTACTCAATTGCTTTCGAGACAACAGATTGGATGCTTTTTTTCTTGGTTAGTCAAAACAATATAACAGTTCTAACTATACTTTTCTTTGGACCTTTCCATTACTTTTACGTTCAAAACAATGAATCGTTTAAGAACGGAGACAAAGGACAGTCTACAAAGGCGTGTAGCGTGTTGTTATTCGATTTGCCACAATCGTAGCAGTGTGAGTTGAATATAATACAGTTGCAAGACATCTGCAGTTGAGCCGTATTTTTCCCATAATGAATTCCCATGAAAGACCGTGCTATTTTCAATGCCCAACTGCCCGGGAGTTTGAGCAGATATAACATAATACTCCATTTTTTTCTTAATGTCAGTGTGACTACTAGGGAACGTCATTTTTAAATGCCAGGGACATGACACCAAATGTATGTTTGCTGCCCTTATTAGGGTTTATTTAAATCTCCCATCTTTGATGGGTGCGTTTGCTGAGGGAAATATCTATAGACAAAGTGTCATTAGCAATAGGTCAATCCTCAAGTTTAACTGAGCTTTCTATTTATTGAAGAAGAATGGCCTATGGACATTTTGGCGTATGATGTCCACAGCTGAGTCATTGTTATAACTAGGGACACATCTCCAAACAAGTCTTTGAGTCGCTGCCCACACTTCAGAGAATGTCCTGGTAAGATTGTTTGTAAGGTCTGTACCAAACATAAATCTATTCAATAGGTCGCTATATGGGATCGAATTCCTCCATTCCTTCTCTGGAAACTTTGCCAAGTCGATAAATATCTGTATATATATTTTTAGGTATTATTATCGGAAGTTTTGTTAATTCTCCCCGATAAGTAACCTCGTCCTCTTTATAGCTTCAATGTATCTCTTATGAAGAGAATAGAAATCCAATTTTATCCCTCTTGAATAGCATTTTCAGCTATCCAGGGGGATTTACTGTAATCAAGTAATACAAGAAACTACCTGGAAAGGAAAGGGAAAATTGTAGCTCCCAAGTAAAGGCCATGATACGTTGATTAAGATAGCAATAAATTAAAAGTTTTATATGTATTTTTTTTGGCTTAATGAATCATTTGCAGTTCAATAATTCATAATTATGAATTATAATTCAACGATCAAACAAGTAGCTATTATATCCAACAAAAAATGAATAACGAATGTGAGATATATTTTAATACTTTTTATTTACCAATAATAGTTTCTACAATAGTAAATATAATAATATTTACAAACGGTGCATACATAGTTTAACAGTTACAAAAAAGTAATTCAAGATTATGTTTTCATTGTGAAATAGACTGTAATTAATATTTTTTTTTCAAATTAAATTTCATATTTGACGATCTTTGTTTCTCCGAAACGACACTGCCTCATTGAACGTCTAGTTTTGGAGGTGCCATGAGTTTCAAATAGGAGGATATTGAGGAGGTTACAGCGAGGCTGGCGTTGCATTTGAGGGCGGCTCCGGTTCGGCTTGAGGTTGAGTCAGACTTTTTTCTTCCACGGAAAGATAGCATTCCGCCACCGCGACCACGATAGTATTTGCCCCTTCCTATTGCTACAATATAAAGAATAAATAATATACATATAGTTAATATTAAATTTAACGTCATAGCGTAACCACCTATCCTGTTGTATCACTACCTTAATATCACTTAATTAAAAACAGATTATGCAATATGTTTTTTTATTACTAAAAACAAAGTCAATAACAGAATACGTTTTGACAACAGAGTGTCGTTTTTGCCAGCAGAGTGATGAACGTCTTATCACATGTTGGCTGAGTGTGATTCTTTTGTCTTAAGAGAATGATCGCTCAAAAATGCTTTAACCAACATCCTCAGAGTTAAGCAGATACCAGCAATTCTTAGAATTGTAACGTTGGTAACCTGTATGGCTTCCGAGGTATGGGTAACAACATAGTTAAAGTGGTTGTGTGTTCTAGGGAATGGGCTAAGATCGTAAATTCGATTCCGCCTAGGACTCAAGATTCGACTTCAATTCGTACTCTTGGATCCTACCCTCAAACAGACAAACAAAAAAATAAAATATATAAAATAAATATATATATATATTAAATCATTCATATTTCAAATTGCTTTAGAGAAAAATGGTACTTTTATTTTTGATGAATTGTTAGAAGCTCTTACTTTGACTTGGACATCCATCCACCAATAGACTCGATGCTCGAGCTAAAATATGGAGAATCCCCAGAGCCTTCTTTGCTATTAACTCTTTCACTCCTTTTGGGTGTTGTACCACCCATGCACTCATCAATTTTTAAAATGCTGTAGCAAAATTATACTTGTTATTTTTGTTTTGATCTTGTTTTATCCTGTTAAGACAAAGTAAGTCATTGTCTTTGTTTAGTTGATGATAAGTTTTCAGACTAATAGAGTGAAGATAGACGACAATAAAGGGAAGTCGGCGTAAAAATCAGGTAAGTAATAATGAAGCAGATTAATTATTAAGTAATTATACAATTATCCAATAGTCCATTGTATCAATGGTAGATTTATTTTCAAATTATGCACTCGTCAACTCATTTCTGTCATTGTTTAAGTTGAGGTTGTATTATATGAACTTATAAATTGGGTATTATAACACCCATTCGGTTTGAAGGGTAGTATTTCATCCTAAAATGTTTCATTTTACAGAATGCCGAACAAGCACCGAAAGAAGCATTTTATTATTACCAATGAGCAGATTGAACAAATACTCGATGCGGATCACAGTGACGAGGATTCAGAGTTGGACGATGAGGATCTTTTATTTCTTGAAGATCATGACGAAGAGGAAGGAGAGCTCATCATAGAGGATGCTTGTGCGCAGACCTATGATCCTGGTGACAAACCAGAGGGTGGTTCAAACTTTGAGAAGTCGATTAAAGATCTGAAGTGGAAGAAGATCAAACAGTCTGAAGCTCCAAACATTCCTGATCCTGTGCATAATGCTTGTGGAAAAGTTTTGCTCGATTTTTCGGATGTGCTGGATTTTCCCGAACCCCTTACAATTTTTGATAGAGCTTGTGAGTTCCTTAATTTGCTGAAAACAGTGGTTGTGTTTCAATCTATTCTTTTTGCAAATCAGCAGGGACACGCCTTCACAATTTCATTTGAAAAAATGAAGCCTTTCTTTGGTATAACATTTATTATGTCTTATAACCACCGGCCAGAGCTACGACACTACTGGAGCAAAAATGATGACTTGTATCTAAAGAAAATTGCTAATATCATGACTAGGGACCGGTTTTTCGAAATTCGCCGGCACCTTCACTTCTTTGATAATACTAAAGCACCTAACAAAGCTGACAAACAACATGATCGAGCTGAGAAGATTCGTCATCTTATCAAACATTTCAACAATGCCTTCATGAATGCCCTATCACCTACCTCCGACCAAGCGATTGATTTTGTAAAGTTTCGTGGAAATAACTCCATGAGACAGTACATGAAAGATAAGCCGATTCAAAGGGGATTTAAGCATTGGTGTAGGAATGACTCAGCTACAGGATACTTGTTCCAGTTTCATATATACGTGGGATGAAAGGAAAACACGGAACACGGATTGAGTAAAGGTGTTGTCCTCAACTTGAGCCGCTCACTTGAAAATATGAATATAATAATCTTCATGGACAATTTCTATACTTTCCCCTCTCTTCTTCTCAAACTAAAAGCTTTAAACATCTTTGCAACAGGCACTGTCATGAGTAAATCAATGAAAAGAGGTGACATGGACTGTCGCGAGAGTAATGGATTATTCTTTGTCAAGTGGTTTGATAACCGCTCTGTCATGGTCTTATCGACTATTGACAACCCACTTGAGATCACCACTGTAAAGAGAAGGATAAAAGGTCCAGAGCGGCAAAGTCCCAGTTTTATGTCCAAAAATGGTATGCCATTAAAATAAAGGTATGCGGGGCACGAACATCATAGACCAAATTTCGAAAACATATGCGTTTGACCATAGCAATCCTACAAAATATTATCTCCGACCGTTTCATGACTACCTTGAACTTTCCCTAGCAAATGCCTTCATCGTTCAAGAGAAACTGGCTTCCGAATGTAGCCATGGAGAAGGACGACCAAAAACACTGCTTGAATGTAGAAGACCTGTTGCCAATTCATTGATTGAAGGCTTCTCGTCAAGAAAGAAAGCTTCAAGATCAAACTCAGTAGGGAAACCTCAAACTAACTGTCATGATATCCGCATGATGGACAAAGCTGGAAGGTGTCATTGTTGCTACAACACAGCGAAGATGGACCGCAAAACAAGTATCAAATGCTTGACTTGTGAGAAGTTCCTCTGCCTTGTGAAGAGCCGCAGTTGCATGAATAACTACCACAGGACCATCTCTGCTCTTGACTGAACACTTTTTTATTTTTTATATTTATTGCTTAGAAAATAAACAATGACAGATGAAATCTTGGTATATTTTGTCCCTTCAGTCCTGGTGGGTGTTACAACACCCAAAATTTTAAGGCCTCATATCATGTGAACAAAATATGGTATGCTGACGAAATTTTGTACATATTATTTTTTTCACATATACAAGATTCTGTCCAAATTTCAGAGAAATCAGAGCTAGCATAATTTTAGGTGTGAAAGAGTTAAGAAATGTAGTGTACTCCTTATCCTCAAAATAACTCAAGCGTTTGTCCGAAAAACTCTGACAAATTGAGATAACTTCCTCCCTTTTGCTCTTATATCGAAGCTCCGTCATAGGAACAATGCCCATTATTTCACCCTTGGAGCAAGGCAGCTTAATATCCATTTCACGGTAGCAGTCCACGGGAAGGGCGGCATAGCAGTTTTGGTTTTCTTTGGTTGGACCTCATAGGCCAAATTCTGTCTGTTGAAGGAGGAGAGAAACCATTTTGAAGACTTCATCCTTAGATGATGTAGAATGTCTGTTCGGACACAGGACGTCGCGGTGGCCGTTAGTACCATAAAAGGGACTCGGGAAAATCACTTCGGAGCTTATGGAGCAGCTAGTAGTCCGGGCGAAAGTCGTGTCCCCACTGAGATACTCAGTTGGCCTCATTAATAACGAATCGCTTGAAGGGATTCCGCGAATAAAGGCTTCGAAAACTCCATTGAGCTCCTGTGAGGTAGATACCTTCTCGTGAGACAAGTAGAGGAGTCTTTGGGGCTTGAGGAGACGGAGCTTTTCGTATATTTTTCGTTGCAGGCCATAGTCGTCCTCGATGATCTGATCTGCAGGGATTCCTAAACCGTTGAGCTTTGTGACTTTATCATATATGTGGGATACCAGCAGGGATAGGACTACAATGACTCTGCCCTGGACCGTGGCGGGTAACTGATAGTAGAGACTCTTTCCGCCTACATGGGCATAAGGACAAAGGTATCATTGTTCAACAGGACCGCATTAATGGCAGGCAGCTGATTGGGGCGAAAACTGTCGATACCAAAGTGACCCTTGAGCTTCCCAAAGTGATCCTTCGATAAAGGGTCCCTCTTTGGCATATTATTATATCCCTGTTTACAACCAGGAGCAAAGCACTTGCACACCACTTTGAAACACATAATATAAAGAACTTCAAATAACGCCACACGACCCCTTTTTTGAAATGTATATTAAACTGAATTAATAATGAAGGACACAACATGTGCATAAAAGGAGTGCTCGTTTATGACGACATTCTTCCAGCTAGTTTCTAGTATTCCTTGACTGTAATATAGTCCTGGGTATTATTATCGCACACGCCTTAATTGCACGCTTTAACGTCGTATGCTTTTTTCATATGTTCCTATACATTAATACTCTTTTTTAAAGCGAGTATTTTTAACGCGTTGCTCTATTGTCACTGTTGCTTATATTTGCAAGCTTAAACGTCGTGGGCTTTATTGTCGTAGGTTTACTTCAATGGATTGATCACTGTAACAAGAGAAAAAAGGAGAAGAAAAGAAAGGGGGGTGAAGAGAATTAATAATCAAAAACAAGATTCATAGACATAAGGTATATCAGTAAGAAGGAATTTCATACAAAACTGGGTATCATAAAATTTTTCATAAAAACAAATGCTTTTTCAGATTTAAGTTTATTTCATAACCCATATTGGTAAATAAGTCGTCAGTTGAGCCACGTACTAAATATCACAGCATTACTATATTAATTTTGTAAAGCAAATTGATTTGTATCTTTTATTACCTCCGCCGAAGGAGGTATTGTTTTCACTGGCGTTTGTTAGTTTGTTGGTTTGTCAGCAGGATAACTCAAAAAGTACTGAACGGATTCAATGAAACTTTGTGGAGTTGTTGGAAATGCCAAAAGAAACAAGTGATTAAATTTTGGCATCTCTAAGTGCTTTTTTAATATGCAAAATGAGCAAAATACTAAATGAAATAGGGTCTCTATTCAGGGAGTAGGAAAGAACAAACGCTAAAAAAATATTCATTGACGTATTATTGTTCATATATCAGCTCAGGACTATGTTAACCCAGTGACGTAGCTTAAACTTCTTCCTCTTCCCCGCCTCTGAGTGCTTTTTAATATGCAAAATGAGCTAACAGAGAGGAAACAATGATTAGAGATAGAAAATCGGGCGTGTGAAAAGGAGAATGTTTGAATGGGAATGTTGTGGGATCGGCGGAGGTACACACTCTCTGAGTGTATATATGCCTCTAGTTTATTCATATTTTTGATTATTCCCGTTTAATTTTTTTATGTTTATTATAAGTTAATATATATAAACATATATATATATATAAATTTTATTTATTACTTATAAATATATCATTTGTTAACAATGACCGAAGTTTGTTGATATTCATACTCCTACCGGCTCCTATCGGATGTTTTTAAAGTATTTTTCCATTTTACTTTATTAAGTATATTGTGCATCAAGTCATTTTATAGATCAATGGCCTGATAACACGACAAAGTAAAAAAAAATACATGTGACTAATATCATTTGATCGAAAAAACTAATTTTTAACCAGTAATGAATCATCCTTGACAATAAAGCGGAGAATAATGCCCACATAAAATTCAATATTTTACGAGCATTCTATTTAATTTGCTTCCCAAAAAACCGATATAATGATATATATTTTTTATGACTGCATAAAAACAGTATTATAGAAAATGCTCGTCTTCTCAATTCCTTGCTTTCCCTTGCCATAACAAGGGAGGTATTTATTGTTTTATAGACATAAATATCAATAAAAAAGGATTATTGAAAAAGAAGTTTGGAAATGAATTACAATATATTACTAATTGTAAAATATTGAGGCACAACGTAGAATTGGGACGTTATAAAAGTGATTATAAGGATATTTACTCATTGTTTTCTATAATTTGTGTTACTAAGAATCTTTCTTTTGGCCTCATTTCAAGAACAATACATAAATGAAATAAATAGGCACCAAATAATGATTCCACAACTTTGCAATTTTGCTATTTTTTAGGGGCAAAATTTTAAAAACTTGCTTTTCTTTCTTCGAATTGTAAATATTACTATTCTTGTCAGCTACATAATTTTTACAAAACAAGTCAAATAATTTACTTGCTACTTGAGGATAAAATACATCATATCATGTTTTATTGCATTCAACTTGTGTCTATTGTTTGTATGTACTATTCTAATCGGCAATAATTTCTAACTACCTAACTATTGCATTCAACTTTGAACATCTCGGATAAGAGAACATAATTTGGAACGTTTTTCGTAAAAGACTGCAAAAAAATTAAAACGGGAAAGCCGAGAGAGAGATAAGTTTTAAAAAAATTAGTTTAACTTAAAAAAAATAATTATAAAGCTATATAAATTGTGGCTCAAAGAATATAAACACAATTACTCGGTTTTTAAGCCCTCCTCTATCTATTAGATTAAAAAGCTATCATCATAGGGACAAGAATCACCACTTATACAAAAATTTCACCCTCACATAATAAAATTTCTTCAAATTCAAATTTGGTCTCTTTTGAATTGAATGCAAAGTGTCACCCCTTAATAAAATATTTTCCAGTCAATGAAGTTTATCGAAAATATTCTCCAAAATACTTTATTTGTTCAGTCGGTGTAGCAGATAAGTTTTCTGGAATATTTTCTCGTAATTTTTTGAATGAAACAATTGCTTGTTTTAATAAAAACTGCCGATTTTTTCAGCATTTTTTTTTTTTTGCAAACTTCTAAAGTAATCCCATCCATTTAATTGTCGATACCATCCAAGTGACATTCGATTGTATCCGAATTAATTTTTCTGAACAATACCAGTTTGATTTTTTTTTCATCTAAAAGGTAATCAGCCCAAAAATAGAGAGCTATGGACGTTTGCTTGGATGCTATAAAAACTTCTTTTGAAAGACTATTATCTCCTCCTTGATTATTGCAAACATTTTCCCACTTTACAAGCCAATTATATAAATTTATTAAAAAGTACATTACTCCTTCTCATTTTTTGAGACAATTTTAAATCGCCATGTTTTTTTTTGTTTTTTTTTGCCTATTTGGTTCGATAGAATTGCATCCGACAGGATATAAATAAGCATTATAGCTTTAAAATAAGTCTATCGAACCTAGGATCTTATTAATGAGGTAGACAAAAATGACCATCCCTTCTCGGGTTTCGAACCTGCGCCCCCAAGATTGAGAGTTGAACACGCCTTAGCACGCACGACTATCATATTCCTTGTTTAGTAAGCAATTTTAGAAGGTATAGAAAAAATTAATAATACCATTACTTATCTAACTTTTATCCTAATATACATAAGATTATAATTTACATTAATGCAGTCCCAGAATCTCCTAAAAATATTAAGTTGGGCGGTTTGTAAATATTTTTTTTTGATTGACTATAAAATTCTAAGGTTTTGATGGTAGATTCATGGAAAAATTTACAGAAAGGGACACGTTCATTTTTTCAATTGAGTGTGGAGAAATTACTTCGTGTGATGGTTTTGGAGCACATTTTAAATGTTTCCCGAGTTATATACGATATATTTCTTGCACATGGGTAAAATTAGCTGTTAAGATATCATTTCCTTCAAAAGATGGATAGGTAAATAGTTTCCTGGTTGCGAAATTGTTATTAAAATTCTTTAAAATATGAACTGGGTCAAAAGGAGAAAAATCTTAGAATAATTTTAGAAAAAGGATTGCTTATAACAAGAGATTGATGATATCATTTACCAATCTCACGATAAAATTTTCGGCTGGAGAAATGACAATTCACATGAATTGAGACCACATCAGTTACAAGTTGCATACATTTATAAAACCATTTTGATATTACAGAAAATTATTTTTGGTACCATAGCTATTATATCACTATAAGATGTTGCAACACTTTTAATCATTATACAAAGTAAAGCTTTAGATTTCTCATTTTCAAAATCAAATCCACAAGCTTTACTGTTAGCAAATCTATGCGTTGAGACTAATGTACCTGATCAATTATTAAAGAACAAATTTTATCTCGGCTCTCAAGGTTGTCAAGATTTTTGTCTTTAAGTATTCCGATGTGGAGTTTGAAATTCCACTTTCCATTGTCAGAGTACTACTCAAACGTGTTAATTGCGATATAGATGGAAAATAAATTTTACCTGAAGCGATTAATTGTTTATATAAAGAAAGACTTGCATTTTGCCATAAAATTGAAGTGCAAAGTAATTGCAATGAATATCTTCGACCAGAAGGATTCATTAAATATAGTTTTAAGTGTTCGATTATTTAAAAATTTGAATTTGATCATTAAGATTGGAATTTTCTAAAGTAGATCCAAAACAATGAACGGCTTCTTCAATTTTTGATTTTGATTTTATAGTAACATATACAATTTTAAAGTAGGCAAAAATGTTTTAACTTGGGAAGCGTATTCAATTTTAGAATTTGAACAAATGTGAGAAATTTGACGCGAAGTAATAGGTAAATTATTATGAACTGATATTACAAAGGAAAGATAATTCATTAATGTCAAGCTAAAGATTAGGTAAGACATACTATTACTTGTTTGAATTTTGTAAAAAAGTACATATTCTCCTTAAACTTCAAATTAATATTTGCTGGCATTAATTTCTATCAAATTTTGAAATGAAATCCTGGAGAGAATTGCCACGATCATTGTTGAAAAGCTCCTGGGACATTAACGCCAATTTTTCATTTTCCCTTGACAGCCTGACAGCAATGAGAGAGTGGTTTCAAGTTTGAATAACTTATTAAATTACAAATTGAATAATAAAATAATCACCTTACCTTTCACTCGACAACGAACGATGAGTAGATCTTTTAGATAGATGCTTACTAAAAGTCTTAGGGAGGTGAGGGAACAAATGAGGAATCGTATCAGCCTTTAAACGTCTTTTGGCAAGTTTTTTTTCGGCTTTATTTCCAGTAGAATTCGAATATGTACTTTGAGTAATAAAATAAGAACCTCGTAACTGTAGGCTACAAATTCTTGAATGTTGTTTGTTGCCTATTCCTTTCTTGGTATAGCATGGTTTCATCTATTCCTCATTCTATCATCCAAAGGAAATTTGTGGAAGGATAATGGCTCAAGGGATCCTTCTTTCTGGAGCCCTGAAGGACAGTTTGGACAACAACAGCAGACCATTCTGTAAATAATAAGTTTGATATATGATTAATATATTACCATCGGCCAAATCTGCAAAAAAAAGAGAAAACATCCTTGCTGCTTAGTCTAAAATCACATGATGTAAAGCGCTCACTCCTGATTTATTTAGAACCATAGAGATATAAAGATATAGCGAGCTTATTCCCTCCAATAGCAGAGAACATCGTTCAGCTGTATTAAGGACACAATGACGTATTTCTCTGAAGAGTCCATAGAGATATAAAGATATAGAGAGCTAATTCCCTCCAATAGCAGAGAAACATCGTTCAGCTGTATTCAGGACTCAATGACGTATTTCTCTGAAGAATCCAATAAGCTCTCGTAAAAATTTGATCCACTATCACAATATAATCTTGTTGTTCCGTGTTTTGGGTAAATATTTGGTGTGCCTATCTAATGTAAATATATGAAGATATCCCAAATCAACCAAATACAATCCTTCTTAATCAATTTTAACAAACAATGGATCAAGCAACATTGCAGAACTTTATTTAGGCTACTGAGCCAGAAGATTGATACTCTATGGCTCAACGGCTCAAGATATAAACGGGTTTGCAACACTCAAACAAAACAACCTCGTAAATATGTTACATTCACATTATAAAAATTGCTTTTGAGACAAATGTATTTCATTGCAAGTTCATTAAGAGATATGACTTTAGAGAAAGTAACAATGTCATATCGTGCATTCCCCTCATTTACTTAACTATTGATCATAATTCTCAATCTTTTATATTGTTTTATTTGCAGGTAAAATAAATATACGAATAAAGCCCCCCCCCCCCCCATTCTTTTAACTATTTCTTTGAACATACTTACAACCTACCTTTTATGTTGAAAGCATTTTCTTGTGTATATGCCCTCAATGAAACTATTGAAGCACAAATATATTTGATTTTAACATGTTTTGTTTATAGAAAATAGGGGAAGCGAAAAAAGGGTAAACTTGGATTATTGAATGCATTAGGCAATCAAGAGTTGAATACAATGTCTAAGAGGATATACCATCGGCACCTTATGAGTATTAACTAAAAGTCCGTTGCAATCAAGACATACATTATATATGGGTCATTGACTCTTTTAAGTACCGGAAGACTGATCGCAGGTTGTATACTTTTTTCACAGATATCTCAACTTTTTGTAGAAACATAAATATACATAAATTTCCTGATTGTCCAGCTTTATCCATTATCAAAGATAACTTAGAATTGAACCCAATGATCATTTCATCTTTTGAGAAGGACCATATAAAATAGATATCTTGTTTGGCATTTCTAAAAAGGCTCCACGACCCAAATTTAGATCTCGTATAAACGTGCGGTACTAAGCAGCGTACATTACCTAATTACTCACGACGGGAATAAACTACGAAGCATCATGACTAGGACTGCCGCCAGATACTCTGCGCTGTCTCTCAAGACTCACAAAGTACAGAACAGAGGATGGAACTCCGCCACCGAATTAAACAAATGCGTCCCATCAACATCACCTCACCAAAACACTCCTTTGTCTTTTTCACCAATATAATAGATATAATAGGACCATAATGAACAGATATATATTTATCTTAGTTATATTGGTTTATATTTAAAAATAAATTTCATAATTTTAAAACTTTAACAATTTTTACCCTTCTTATTTTGTGACTTTTTGTACTTAAAGATTGCTTTAGATATATATTTTTAAATATGTATAATATGTTAAAAAATAGATGGTGTTTTTTAAACAATCATAAAATAACCTGAATAAATGTTTTTTCTGCTAATGGTTTCGTTTACTTTTCAATATGATAAACTTTAAGCTTACTACAAATTTAAGGCGTTTTAGTTTCCCTTCATACAGATTATTCGATATTATGCGATACATATTTTTCTATATTTTAAGTTCATTCATTATAGTAGTTGCTCAGATTCTTTTGTATTACCAAGAATCACATATTCATATGGAAGACAAATGAAGACTGATGTGTGACCATGTGACCTTGCTCCAGAAAAATGTCTGACGATTATTTTTAGACTTGTTTTTTTTCAGAAAAAAACACTTACCTGCTGGAAATGGCTCTTAATGAGCCAGACCTCATTTTCATCGACAAATTGTTGGGCATCACTTTAGGATGATTTACAGTTGTTCTAAAAAAAGTACACCTTACTTTTTTTTTTTTTTATTCAAACTGTTCACCATTTTAAAAACGATTCTTTCTTTACCAACAATAAGGATGAAGCAAAGTGATATATTAATTCCTGCACTTTTTAACATAATATGAAATGATAATTGGGCAATCACTTTAAATTCAAAATGTTTTTGTACTTAGATTTCTCAAAGTGCTATTCATATAAAAAATGAACATCACACTTCAACAGTCATAAGAAAAATAATTGCCAATTCCGGGAACATTTTTTTGCTCATTTTCCGTTTCTAAAATTTTAACAAGGGATTTTAGAAGCTTTTCCTAAACAGTGAGATTTTAAAAGGTATATTTGATAGAGTCTGCTGCGAACGTCCATGTGGATCCACACGATGAGGGAATCTTCAGAGAGAAGGCAGCATATCTGGCTGCTGCCGCTAGCAAAGCCTGTTATCTCTCCAGGTCGAATCGGTTCAAATACAGTTAGCTTTTTCGCAATTAACGCCTTGGCATTGAGGAGTGAAAATTCGATGGCCTTAGATTCGGTGGTGAAGCCTTGTTCCTCACCGACAAACCAAAAAGAAGCACGGCTATAAGGTATTTTGGGTCCTTGTTTTCCAACCCTTGGATATTGAGAGATAACAACATCCGCAAGGGAAGGATGACTGGACACTCCACGAAGGCATGGACCGTACTATTATAAATCCTTACAATCCTTGCACGGTCGATAGAACCTCAACATCCGGCTGAAATCTGGAATTGGGCTGTGAATTTGTTCCCGTCGTTAATGTTACTCAGAGAAGTCAAATCTTCCTATTCGTGTTTGGGGGTAAGTCCAAAGAGTTTGTCAGATCCATGCCTATTTGCTCTGAATTTTTGATTCACCCTAAAGTAGTCATTTTCAGGTGACACGGTTATGGCAGAATATGTTTCTTGGAATTTCGGAGGAGCGGAAAGAAGAATCTTCCATCGGCAAAAGGAGTGTCTGGACTTATATCATGCAACAATATAATGGTTTTTCAAGAGCCATATTTTCTAGATGGATGGACAGTCTAAATTCTTAAAATAATGAGGTTTATGAATATTCTGTCTGATGACGTCAGGGTTGTGTCGCTGCAGTAAGATGGAGTGTACTTTTTTAGTTTATAAGCAAATTTTATTATGGCATTTTTACTCAGAATGTTCCTCTTTACCAACAATAAGGATGAACCAAAATGATATATTAATTCCTGCACTTATTAACAAATATGAATAAGTGATAATTGGGGCATTCATTTAAGCATTCATAAAATGTTTTTGTAACTTAGATTTCTCACAAGGGCTATTTTATAACTGAAATGAACTTCACACTTCAACAGTCATAAGAAAAATATTGCCAATTCCATTTTGTACATTTTTTTGCTCATTTTCCGTCAATCCATCAATTGAAGAATAAGTCTCAATTTGTTGTCCTTTGCAATAATAGTGTAAATATTATTATGTATGAGTAAATAAAAAAGTAATATTTGAGTCACATTATAAACAACTAAACTATGTATAAAACGAACACCAACCAGAGAATACGTACCTCATTTATTGTTTTAAATCAGTAAAGCTTGTCATTCTTTCGATTATACTTGGAATTGAAATATATGTATTGAACAATTATGAAAATATAAATAAAGTTTTGTATTATGAACAAAAAACTACTCTCAATAGAAACTTTTGGAGAAGTTTCTATCGTATATTTATTAATGTAGAGCAAAAATATAATGGATCAATAACATAATGCATTATCGATCTTGGTAATATCGATTAATATATTTTTTAGTTATTATTTATAAACAGCATTGAAGGATTTGTTTATAAAATACAAAAAATGCCTAGCAGTGTGTTTGTAGAATTAAGAAAAGTAAATATACTAGCAGGTCTGTAAATTGCAGTTGTGCTCTCATTAAAAAGTCCTCATTAATGCTCAATGTACTTCATCTTGATAATAATGCATTTTTGCGAGTCATTTTTTAATTACTTTTTGAAATGTTGGATTGTATTTTGACTTTAATATATGTTTTATACCTTATTAATTATACAAAGTAATAAATATTACAATTTACAAAATAGTACAATTGCTTTCTTAAATATTACTTTGTATCCGCGACGGAAGGAAACTCAACACTCAGTTAATGATTTCTCGGCTGTTCGTTTAAAAAAAATACCAAATCATGGGAAGTTTATGGGTTTTACTCAACTCTTTATCTATTCGTTTAATTTCCTTGGGGTGAAACATCTCCAATAATTTGTGCTATCTTACTCATGTAATCATCGCTATGAATCCTCTAATACAGTGGTTCCAAACTTTTTCTGCTGCGCCCCCCTTTGGTACATAAGAAATTTTGCGCCCCCCCCCCCAAAAAAAAAAAACGATATACACACATTTGTTCTCATAGTCCATTGCAGTTTATTTCACACATTGTAATTCATACAAACCTCAACCTTTTTGGTCCATTTTCTAGCAGTGTTATTTAGTCTACTTTATTTATATTTTCATTCATTCGTTTTCTCCGCGCGCCCCCTGCAATTACTCTGCGCCCCCACTAGGCGGCGCGCCCCCCACTGCTCTAATGCATGGAAAAGGCATTGTTGTAGGTCTTGAAAAGAACAACAAGTCGCGAGAGTCTAAGGCACTTACCTTCAGTATTTTTAACTCAAAGGTACCGTAAAAAGCTGACTTTCTACGATTCCCTGTATCTCTTCGAGAAAAGGAACAGATTCATGGCGGCAGCGGCCAGATATACAACTTTATCTCGTTGGAAAATCCCCTCGTTGGAGGAAAGAAAGAGGAACGTCGAAGGATCATAAAATATATAGCAAGCCTCTCCCTCCAACACTAAATACTGATAGAATGATTTCAAACAGATTTATAACTTTTGGCATCGAATACATTTCTATACTTTATTTTCATATTCATGTTTAGAGTTTTTATATATAGGATTGTTTTTGCGTTGATTATAAAATGTTTTAGGTTATATAATTGTAGTCAATATTCATGTCAAAATAAAGAAAGTTTACCTACATGTTTCTATACTTTATTTTTTATATTTATGTTGGATTTTTAATATATTGGATTGTTAATTATAATATTTTTTAAGGTTATATCATTGTATTAATATTCACGTTAAAATAAAGAAAGTGAAAAACTATTTTACAAGCGTCCAACGCGTAACGACCTTCTCACACAACATAAATGCAACATTAATAAAAATGATGAGTTTATTCGTTAATAAAAAGCCTTTATATTCTTTAAGTGCATTACTACTTTTAAGGTTAAGAGTATTTTATAATAAAAGCAAAATGCAAATGCAGTTAATATAAATTATGAGAGGTGGGTAAAAGTGATAGACTTCATAATTCTTCTTTGTTGAGCATCGGTGAGCCAGTTATTATATACTTCTGGTGATAAATAAACCAATAACAGGAAATAATCACTGTCAATCGAATAAACTAATTTATTCACATATTTTCCATTAAGTGAGTTATAGACACTCGTATATTTGGCCACCTACGGCGCCCATATGTTCGCCTTCGGGTATGGGTAGGCTTTATATATTACTCACTAAACCTAAACCCTAATAATCTTTGCAATGTTATTAAAGAATAATAATCCTTTTGCTTCTTATTGTTATGAACTAATAAATAAATAGCAGAAAGGTGATTCAATGACAATTTTTCTTCATTTCTGGTCCCATCACTTTGCAAATAGTTTTATTAGGTCCGCCTTGACCCAAAAATTCCATAGGTACCTTCAAAATTCAAATCTGACCATAAATGTGGGAGGAGATAGCGTGCGGACATACAGACGGACAGAGATTGGTGAATTTATATAGATCTTGAAAGGAACTTTTGTTACTACAATATATCTAAAATTATATCTAGATTCAGGTGAGTCTCGTTTTCTTTATATAAACATCTTTACAAAGAAATCTACAAAACTAAAAGAGTGTATATCTATGTAACATTATTAGATAAAATTTCTTTGCAAAGAAAGGAAAAACTTTTAGCAAGTGTACAACTTAAAAAGCTCAGTCTTTTACTTCAGGGTGATTGTCTAATCTTTTTTTATATATAACAATGGTGTAATGAGATTTTAATTAGAATACTCTATCTTCAAATCTTATTCGAGAATTTTTTACATTTTTAAATTATATTTCTTCTTTTGGCTCTTCTTTTAATTAATTAATATTTTTTTAACTATTCTTAGAAAGAAGAACTGAAAAAACTTTTAAAACAATCGTTATAATAAGTAGACTATACATTAATGTATATACATATCAAATTAAGAATCCTTTTCACTTCATGTTAAATATTATCTTGTCATTTAGCATATCGTTTCATTTACATACATAAAGGAAATCAATTATTATTTCATTTTTATGTTTGTTATTGTATAAAACACAACTTTATTTACCCATATATATATTACACAGCACAAGTTTTCCCCTTTTATGTTCTTCTTATGTGCAATCATGGGTAAAGATGATTTTGATTGTTTAGAGAATAATTAAGAGTATTCGAAGAATGAATATAGTTATCGTTTATTTTGTTGTTGAGACCAAAAATGGGTAATACACATTCGAAACTAAACATTTTTTTTTCCTTGTTGAAACTCATTTATTGAATGGTCATATAAAATAATATTTTTAATATCTTTACATACCAATAAAACAGGATAAAAAATTATAAACTAGAGGCATATATACACTCAGAGAGTGCAAACCTCCGCCGTCACGGGGTCCTTATGAGCCTTCCGAGGCGGATTTTTCACGACTGTGGCGGCCGCGTAGAGGGACGGGGGAGGGTTCTCCTCGACGGAAATTCCGAGAGGAAGACGCTCCCGGCACCCGATTTCACAGCACAGCGACATCTATTGGCAGAGTAGGCTAACTTGAAATATTTATTAGTATTTAGCTCATTTTGCCTCTTAATTCTGCACTCAGAGATGCCAAAATTTATCACTTGTTTCTTTTGGCATTTCCAACAACTCCACAAAGTTTCATCCGAATCCGTTCAGTGCTTTTTGAGTTATCCTGCTGACAAAAAAACCAACGCCAGTGAAAACAATACCTCCGTCGGAGGAGGTAAATATTAATTTCATCATACATATTTCAACGAATACATTATGATCATGTGATTATATATAATAATGAACTGCTATGCGTATCATGTAAACATGTTTTAGAAAAACACACATATAATTATACAACTTGGTCTTATCAAAACTTATTGTTAATAGAAAATAGGTTTGGTTAGGTGCTTATAGTTCAAACTTAAGGACATGAAGTGAATATATGTGATAAAAAACTCCGTTTTACCATGTGGGGAAAAATACTAAGCCATGAGACATATGGAAAATTATGAAATGAAGAGGCTTGAGAGTATGTTGGATAAATATTGACTATTATTTAAATTGTGAGAAGAAGACCTTCTTTGGGTTCTGAGAGCAAGGAGGTTTTCATTTAGAGAACTCAATATTAGCCAAAGAATAAAAAATATTACTCTTTGTTCCAATTGTATTAACAATATAATGCTTAGCTGAATTTCCATGTACGAATTTAAAATATTTTACATAATTGCTTAACCAATTGAAAAGGAAAAGAGTGAGTAATATTTTTATACAAAAGTATTAAATTCTTCGTTAGATATTGATGTGTTTCAAATTTGACGGCTGTATATGGATTAATGAAGTAAGTTATGAAAAACTCTTCATAATTGACAATATTTATATTATAACCAAGGACTAAGAAACCAAAGTATTTTTGTTTCTTATTTTCATGGATAGTGAAAATGAAGAATCGTAATACTTTTTTTACGTCATGGCGAAATATTTTATGACAGTTGATTTTCATGACATCTTTGGGAAGAATAACAATACGAATGGTATTCTTTCCGCCTGCGGTGTGTGACGTCATTTAAGACATCGGCCAAGCGACGAAGTCGCTCCTTGCATACCTTGTAATCAATATATCTCCCAATTTATCAGCAATAACTAACATTACAAAATCTTATTCTTACTACTGGGCGCTGTGACGTCATTGAAAGCCACGGCAATGAAAACTCTTGGCAATATTGGTATACATTGTATATCAATATATATCTTGATTTGAACAATGTAGGTTATTAATTAGCAAAAGCCTATTGTTTGATACATGTTATAATGTCTTTTAGGAATGCAGCAACACTCCACATTTCAAAACTAATTAAGAAATATACACAAGTATGGCTTTTGTTATGCAGAGATGATGCGAATCAATAGCACGTTTTTTATAAGTCTGTAGATCTATTCATTTGATCATATATTTTTTTATTTTGTTGAAATGAATTTGTATTTATAGTTTTTAATGGAATATAAAGTTAGACAAATATTAGGCACAAGTGGTTACATTGTTTCGAGGATAAGAAGATTCTTAAATATCCTTTGACTCTTTTTGCGTGTTGCAAACTACATGAAAGCTTTATCTGCAGAGATTACTACTCGATATTTATACCGGAAGCCTTAAAATACTTTTCTATTCAAATTATGGTAGAACATAAATGTAACATTTATATAAGTTTAGTCTCTCGAATTAATTGTAAGTTTGCAAGAAATTCTATAAATTTCTCAAGGACTCACCAGGAGGAACGATGCAATAATTAATTCATGCAATCTCGAGAAAAAAAATATGTACACTAAGAAATTTATGCTTGTTGAAAAGATTGTTTTTTGTAGCTTTTATATAATATATGCAGAAGCGTGCCCTTAGCCCCGTCAATGCTAAATTTAGTGTCTTTGATATCCATGTGTGTTAAGTAGTAATAAAAATAAATGTAAAAAATATAGCCCAAAAAACTTACGTTCTTTTTCTTGCTTATAAAAAAAAATATAAATTATATTATGATAGGAATAAAGAGAAATTTAATATATTATATATATATACAATATATATATAAAAAAGGGTCTTCAATATGTCAATGAAGGTATATTTAATAACAAAGTTTGTATGCTACTGCTATAGCCGAAAATATAGAAACTGATAAGTTTTATATCCCATCTACATTCCTTGCATTTTTTCAAAATTAATACAATGATTAAGAAACAACAACTTCTTTGATCTGAAAAATTAATTAAAGAGAAAAATCGGCAACTTTATTCTTCGAAAACTACATAATTTCCATGTCAACTAATTTGACCTCACTTGAATTTTGGTATTACAAATTGAAGCTCTATAAAAATCCAACAATATCAAATCGATATTAAATTGTTAAATTTATAAGCAATGACTTTATGTAGGAATTAAGGAAACGGCGAACAGCAACAATATAAGTAAAAATACAAAAAAACATTGAATAAAATCTATACGCCTGATCAAAAAGTTAATACTACTCACGATCTTTCTTTGTATTTGTCTTTTCAGGTCATTTTTGCATTTTTCATAACAGGCCGAATTCTACATGCTCTCTTGTAAAACTGAGTAACCAAAGTCCTTAGTATCTTGATGCTGAGAACAAAACATCAATATCCTGGCCCAATTTTACCTATAAACTTCAAGTTTAAATAAATAATTCATTTTCGAAGGACAATGAAAGACATAGATCAAAAGTATTATAGATAATTTAAACTGATAATTAGAATAAATATACATTTATTTGATTTATATCACAGTTTTGAAATTATAGGTATATTGTTTATATTTTTGGTTTTTATGATGAAATAAAATGTTAATAAAGAAAAAAAACATCCGTTTTCTCTTTGTAACATGTTTTAACGTTGTATACACTAGCTACCCGGCGCACAGTGGCTCACAGAGACCAAAAAGCGAAAAAACTAATTAATTTACAGATAAGGTTGTATATGGTGTCTAAATAGGCTTTTTGGCCTGGTAAATCGATTTCCTGGGTAAAAAAGACCTCAGGTCACTTTGACCAGACCAAAGTAGCTCACAGGGACCCAAAAAGCGAAAAAGTAATTCATTTATAGATAAGGGTGTATGAGGTAGCTAAATAGTTTTTTTACTTGGCAAATCGATTTCCGGGATAAAAAGTCACTCTTACCGGCCTATTACTAGTTGGTAATAGTTTTGTGTGTATCAACTTGTACTGTATAGATTATTAATTTATTAATGGCACACTCTGACAATAATCTAATCTTTCTAATATCTATCAAAGGTACACATAAAACTTTATTATAAAAAAAAAAATATCTTAAAACAATATATCAAACAAGAGAACACATTAAAAAAGAACTTTAATATTTAAGCAATAATCAGTGAGCCTTCCACATTCTTGGACAGATTTTGTACATCTTTTGGTTTAGACTTCTTGAAGGCTTTTTAGGAAACAAGAAGATCAGACTTCACAAGCAACCAATTATATTGGGGTTTCAATACATTCATTCTTGAAACTTTCCCTGTGTGGTTAAGCCTTGCTTTGTGGATCTTTGTTCATGCTTCTTGGCTTTCTTCACTATATACTCCAATGGGAGCTCCAAGTGAAGAGCAGCATCTGCTCCATGTTCAAGCATCTTGTGTCCAAAAAGACACGCAAAATGACATTTCTTTGTTCTTCAATTATGTTGGTAAAAAATTGAAATATATGTATACGTTATTAAATGAATAATTCTACATAATTTAAGTTGAAGAGGGAGAAAACAGTAACATACACATGCAGTTTTGAAAGGAGACATGCAACATTCAAAAATATTCCTGCAGTTAATCGGTACAGGCGTGCAGAAAAGACAAGATTATTCCTGGACAAAAAACCATTTTTTATGCTGGAGCAACTTTGAGCAGCTGAAATGATGAATATATTTTATAGATTATATTGTTATTCCATTCCTAGCCTTACTTTGATGGAATGTAGTGGAAGTTTTTAGATATACCTTTTTATAAAAAATAAATAAAAAATCATGTGAAATTTGATCAATTTATGAAATGTGAAATTTGTCAATTTAATTAATAAATATTTTCAAAATGATATCTTCAGGTCAGTTTTTAAGTAATATGTAAAGTTATTTTTATTGTGTCAGTTTGGGTCTAAAATAGATGTCATATGGTTAAGATGTTTTTAATACATTTTAAACTTCAGGCGTACTTGATTTCTGGCAACATGTACCGTTATATTAATGGCTATCTTTATAGTAATAAACAGACTCATTTCTACATGAATTATGTTTTCCTGTTAGTACATGATATAACAAAAGTATACTGTAAAAATCACAACTATCGGAGAAATATATTTTTTTGTGCCTTTTTTCACTTTTCAGTCCCTGTGAGCCACTGTGCGGCGCTGCTCGGGATTATCCGACTTAAAAATAGTCTTTGAGTAGAAAATAAAATCATACAAATAATTCTATTGATGTCATCGCATGTGATTTTTCATATTCAAATCAGTTCCTTTATAATACATCATTGGGTATTTCTATTATATAAGACTGGTATTTAGACATCGCGAAAAAAAGTTTTTTTTAAGTCATTTCGTAGAGTGCGATGTCACGTATGATAGCGCTGAATATCGGGTATTTGTTTGTTTGCCATTTATTGGAGAAAGACAGCGTTAGAGACTTCATATTTGTCATAGAGAAAATACGTATGGTAACGTATTATTTATCTTATTCAAAGTAGTTCCTTAAAAGTCGTCATTGCGTCTTCATTGCCATTTCTCCATTTTCTACTTCTGAGCACTGGGTATTTAAACATTATTAAAATAAGTTATTTTCAGTCATTTCATAAAGAACATAGAGTGCCAAAGATATTATGGTAGCGCTGAATATCTGTTTCGTCTCTATTGATGGGGGGAAAACAGCAAAATAAAAAATTAAGAGAGAGTGCAACCTCATATCTTTATTTAGAAAAGTTGAAAACCATATGACATTACTCTTTTTATTAAAATTTTATGCGAGGTTGCATTATGCAAAGTTGGTATTTATGTAACTTTAAATTGGGGAGAGGGGGGGGGGGGAGGTGGGAGTGAAAGACGAGGACAGAAATAACTTATTTTTGAGTAATCATATGGAAAACGAATTTTCCGGTAAGCTCCCCAAAACACATCTTATCACCTCAACTCATTCACAGAAAATTGGGTCATATCTAAGTTGGCAATATATAAAATCGACCAGAAGGTTTTGGCGAATCAAATAAACATGTAAATGAAGATTTTCCAGGAGTTTACAGCCCTACTAAAATTCCCCTGAACTCTCAAAACTATTCATTGAAAATTGGGTCAAGATCTAATGAACTATTTGGAGATACAGGGAAACGAACGAAGCGAACGAACGGATTTTTTTAAATTTATTAGTACAGATAAATGACTACATCAACAAATACGTTTAAGACGTCAATGAATTCCGTTATCTGGAATAAGAAATAGTTATAAAACATATCATGAAGGATCTATTTTAAGAATTAATTTAAAAAATCTATATTTCATTTTATTTTATAATCTTTTATTACGTATCTGTTTCAACTATAGAGTGTAATAAAAAAATATAATAAAAAAGAAATAAAACATAAAAATATAATAAGCTCGTATGAACAGCTGTGTAAAGCAAAAAATAATCTACATTTATAATTTAATTTACTTACCTGTAATTTAGTGATATACACATACGAAGATTTAAATAAATATTTATAGTATTGATTAACACTTGAATATACAAAACACTGCAAAAAAACTTCTCTTTCTTGGCATTCTATGAAAAAAATGGAAAAGTTAAACTGTTTCTTCATCATCGAGCTGTCATTGTTCATGGCAGATATTTTTTGTCTGTTGCATAAAAATGAATTAACTCTTTTTAGCATTGAATCTAAATACGTCCAATGCACCATGAAGTGTAATAAATTATTTATGCATATTGTTTTTAATACTTTCGTGACGTCAATTGTTAAAACCTAATGCGTTTTTTATGTATATTGCATTTAATTGTTGATAAACTGTCTGTTATAAAGTTATGAGAGAAGGACCGCATTTTTTTTCCTATGTAAATGTTTTTTTATATATCAGAACTATTTAATGATACAAACCTTTAGAACAATGGGTTTTTCTTTTTAAGCAATCAACTTGAGATAAAATTGACTATTCATTTTTGTGGATACTGCTGTACAACGACCAGTTTAATATTGGTCTCTTTTTTAATCAATAATTTTCTACAGTATACTATATATTAATAACAATATAGATAAGTATATATATAATATAAATATATATATATATATCGTATATTATATATATATTATATATATATATATATATATATATATATATTAGGGTTGTTATTATTTTTCAAATGTTTGAAATGTTAGCGACTTTGAGCATTTTCTGTTTTCTTGGTGATAAAAGAAACGACATACAAAGTTGAACAAAATCGGTCAAACATTACGAGGTCGCGCAACAAGATCAAAGTTTAAAAAATTTAGTAAAAATATAGTTTCCGCAATTTCTTCAAAATGGTGGACGTTACAGACTTCAATAATAATTATTAATTTAAAGGAAATCTAATTTACTACCAGACGTATGTTTGATGTTTTTTAATATTTTTATAGGTCATTACAGGCTCTGAATCATATGATGTAAACTCGATTGTACTGAATTCTGAATTGATAGAATGCAACCAACGTCATTTTTGGTTATTACTAAACTTAAAAGTACTATTTTACTCTGAAGCGAACAAGTCATCTTCTACAGGCGAGCGAAGTTAATTGATACAAAAAAGCTATGAAATAAGCTAACAATACTCACGCCTTTCTTGCTTTGTTTTTACTGAAAACTTTGTTTTATTAAAAAATCATCAAACATACGTCTGGTAGTACAATTAGATTTCCTTTAATTAATAATATTATTGAAGTCTGTAACGTCCACCATTTTGAAGAAATTTGCGGATAGAAAACTATATTTTACTAAATTTTAAAACTTGACCTCGTTGCGCGACCTCGTAATGTTGACCGATTTTGTTCAAACTTTGTATGTCGTCTTCTTTTATCACTAGAAACAGAAAATACTCAAAGTGCTAACATTTCAAACATTTGAAAAATAAGAACAACCCTAATATATATATATAACGTACTTTAGCTTGAATTATTCTAAAATCAAACAATTTAATTACATAAACATTTAATCCTTGTTTTATTTGAGCAATCACATATAATGCACACTTTAAATTAGTTTATGAACTTTGGCTATTTTTTTTAACTTGTACAGAAAACTTATTTAAGTCTAATTTTTCGTCTCTGTAGGGTACATCAAAATATTTTTATCGTATAATAAATGAGGATAGTTGATATTACTTTAGCTTCTTAGCTTTTCATTGACCCATCAATTGATATGCATGTAAAAATGAGGCACTCCTCTTAAATTTATTGCTTTATTCAAAGTTAATATCCTTTTTACGAGTTTGTATTTGGCTTCTTGCTTATATATTGTCAACTGCTTAATGGCCGTGACATAGCAATGATACTCATCATCAATTTTCATCTCTCCAGTCTGGGAAGAAGACCTCCTATAACTTTAATGACGTTCTTCCTCTGCCTTAATACTAAATTAACCCATTCATCCACTTCGGATTTGCATAGCAAAGTCTCACTCTCATGATGTGTATATCTCTGCGAAAAATTAAATCTTATTTACAATTTGCCTGAAAAAATATTAATAAATGACTTGGGTTATTACAAATTTTATTCCTTTTAATGCGTGTTTTTTCCAACAAATAACAATTCATGTGTACCGACATACCAAAATAGATTAAAACTTTAGTTCATGATGTATCATTTTTTCCTATTGGTGCAATAGATGGCTTCCGAGTAATCTACAAATCTACAAATCTTTTCAAGTAATCTACAAAAGATTTATAAATGTTTTTAGAAACGTCTTGAACATTGGATTCTTTTTATCTATTTTTGAGATGTTTGTTGAGCATCGATGCTAAAATTTTGAGCTAAAATACTATATTTGTTATCTATTTTTTAAATCGAGTTGAAAAATATAGACAGATAAAATATCAATAAAATGTATATATAAATCGATAATAATTCAAAGTAAAAACTATAAAATTAAGCATTTTAGTTTAAAAGTTAAGCATCGATGCAGCAAAAACAGACATCCAAAACAGTTAAATAATCACATGTTCACATAAATAATAAAAAAACTATAGGCGTTTCTTAAAATATTTTATAACTTTTCTGTAGATTACATGAAAAGAATGTGAGATTCCGGGATAGTACTAAATCACACTGTCCCCTAAAGTCCATGATGTGTCATAACTTATTTTATAGTTTTTATTATGCATTAACATCGATTTTTAAATACATATAGGTATATATGTTTATGTAAGTATATTTCTAAAAAATATAATTATTTTGTCCAGCATTTGCAGTTATCTGGCCAAAAGGATGACTGATAATGAAATAATCTCAAAAGAACAGAAAATATCAAACCAATTATAAATTCTACGGCAGCACGATACAGCGCTTCCTTAGTTAGGATTCCAGGTATCGACAACATTCCTTGGAAGTAGGTGGGAGATTCGGTTTGCTTATATACCCCTCCAGTTTCATTGGGCATCTAAAATTTCTTCTTCGAATATTAAGGACTTATATCAAAACAATAATTTAAACTCTTTTACTATTAAAATATCATCATCTATTGTTAACTGAATTGTTTTTGTTTTATATGTACTATAACTACTTGTTTTAACTTTATTTGTAAAAATTAGTATGTTTTAGAAATGTTTGTTATGTATGTGTAACTTTAGATTAGAGATTTCATTTTAATTATAATTTTTAAATAAATATATATTAGGGCGTTCTTATTTTTCAAATGTTTGAAAGTGTTAGCAAACATTGTAAATTTTCTGTTTCTTGGTGATAAAAGAAGACGACATACAAAGTTTGAACAAAATCGGTCAACATTACAGGGTCGCGCAACGACGTCAAAGTTTTAAAAATTTAGTAAAAATATATTTTCTGCAAATTTCTTGAAAATGGTGGGCGTTACAGACTTCAATAGTTATTATTAATTTAAAGTTAAATCTAATTTACTACCAGACGTATTCTTGAGGTGTTTTTTTTACAAAAACAAAGAAAAAATGGAGTGTATAATGTTAGCATATTTCATAGCTTTTTTGTATCAATTAATTTCACTCGCCTGTAGAAGATGACTTGCTCGTTTCAGAGTAAAATAGTATTTTAAGTTTAGTAAACTTTTGGATGATAAATCCAAAAATGACCTTGGTTGCAGTCTATCTATTCAGAATTCACTACAATCTGAGTTTACATCATATGATTCAGAGCCTGTATTGACCTGTAAGAAATCGATTATGAAAAAAAAAATAATGTGTTTTTAGATTTGCGTCAAGGTATCCTCTCAAATTTTACTTTGTCTCTGACGCATTTATAATCCATTATATGCGTCATTTTTATGCGAGATATGTTTTTAATGTGCATATAACTCTCTACTTATTAAATTGACATGAATTAGTATACCAAAATATTAAAGCTGGTTTACCAAGCTTTCATTTGATATGTTTGGTGTTCTAAAAATCGCTATACTTTAAGAGAAATAAGCAAATACATTTTTGCACGTACTCTCCCAAAAAATTGATCTTTTGATATGATAATATACAATTACCGCTTGGTAACCACTCTACCTGAGTTCCTTCCTTTCCTATGTATAATGAACACACGTTCATAGTATCGTTCTGAAAGTATTTATTTTCATAAGGTACAAGTGTTCTATGACCTTTTTAATCACTTAAATAGTGTTGTGAGAATCCCTGGGCACCTTTCCTGAATCTGGACTACTCCTCAGCCAGCTGGATTCCCGCTTTTCGACGATCGGAAATCGTTCTGGATACAGCTAAGATAGTCCTTTTGTTATCACTCACCAGTACCTTAGAGTATGAGAGTCTGGACGAAAGACTGATGAGTCATAACATAAAGCTGACAAAAACCCATAACTAACAAATTTCATATCATAAATTAAAGTTGTTGGATTTAATAGCAATTTAATGTTATTTGTATAAATCAAAGGGGATATATTTTAATGTAAAAAGATGGCTATTGAGTTGAATTTGATATGAATTGCTTTATTTTTTGATTTGTTACTATTTTGATCAGAAATAGGATTTTATGTGAATAACAATATTATTGCATTTATAATTCTATTCGTAATGTGGGCTGCCCTCATCAATTACGTAACCTTTTTGTTTTTATATCTCTGGATCAATCAACAAAATAAGTTTCTTGTAATACTTTACTACGATATAAGCATTAATGGTCGTTCCGGAGTCAGAAACACATTGGAAGCATCCCACCTACTGCCATCGGAGATTTTTTTAAATCTAAAGACAATCCTATCGTACATCACACAATTCAAGTGTAGAATGAGGCTACTGCCAATATTTTCATTCTACTCTATAAACTGATTGGACTACGGAACGATCATGTGTTGCTTTTATTCTGGGTAAAGCATTACGAGAAACCTGTTTTGATGATTGATCCTAGAGATATAAAAACAAAAAGGTTTCGTGATTGACGAAGGGCTGCCCACAATACGAATAGAATTAGAAATGAATAATATTGTTATTCAACATATAAATCCTATTTTGCAAGAAATAGTAGCAAATAAAAAAAATAAGCTGACAAAACCCATAATAAACAAATTTCATATGATAAATTAATAGGTGTTTGGATTTAATAGCAAATTTAATGTTATTTTTAAATTAAACGGGATATGTTTTAATGTAAAAAGATGGCTATTTAGTTGAATTTGCTATGAATTGCATTATTTTTTATGATTTTTGCAACTATTTTGAGCAGAATAGAATGATTTATATGTTGAATAACATATATTATTGCATTTCTTATTTTATTCGTCATGTGGGAAGCCCTCATTGATCACGAAACCTTTTTGTTTTTATATTTTATATCTCTAGAATCAGTCATCAAAATAGGTTTTTTTCTTAAAACTTTACCCAAATAGAGCAACAAATGATCTCTTTTTGGGTTAAAAAAAACCTTGGAAGCATCCCACATACTGCCATTGGAGAAAACTTATGTCTAAAGGCAATCCTATCGTACATAGAGTAGAATGAGGCTACTGCCAATATTCTCATTCTACTCTTGACAACTGATTGGACTCCAGAACGATCATTGGTTGCTCTTATTCTGGGTAAAGTATTACGAAAACCCTATTTAGATGACTGATCCTAGAGATATAAAATATAAAAACAAAAGGTTTCGTGATCAATGAAGGGCTTCCCACATGACGAATAAAAATTAGAAATGCAATAATATTGTTATTCACTATAAACTAGAACTAACATTTACTCAAGTATATAGAAATACAGGTAGGCAAGGAGTTGCAGGTAGGTCACTCTCAAACATAAACAAAATGTGACATCACTGGAAGGATTGTTTACCAGGGTTTTCAAAGGTATGCAATTATTTAATAACAGAAACTTCGATCACTGATATTTGAAATAGGTTGATTATGTTATTTATGAAAAAGAAAATATAGATTTACTCTATATTATTTCTAATTATATTCCATTTTCATTCAAAATGGTTGAGCAAGTATTGAAGCTGGGATTTTTTAGACTTTACCAAATGTGTTTCAAGAGAAAATTATACGTAGAAAATAAAGAATGGACATAGGATCATCCGGTTAATTATTTAGTGACGTCACATGTCTCTGCTTCATCAACCAGCAATAAGCAGTGCCCAAGAATATTTTTTTTGTGGAGTCCCAAGGAATGATTCCGGGTTTCTTGATGTGGATGGGACAGAGGTAGGTCTCATGAGGACGTGAATGTCACCCATCATAGAAGAAGCCGCCGGTAGGCAAAGCGGCAGATTCTCCGATGAAGGAGTCATCAACTAAGCCCACCCTCGTTTGATGGAGTGAGACTCGACAGACTCCCGACCGAGACCCTGGCTTTGAATACATGACTCTTCATCCGGTTTTTATTTGTAAAAACGATTAGTAGTTTCATTTAACCCTGAGAACACCTATCAATGAGATAGTCAAGTCTGTTTCTCAGAAAAAGGTACGTTTTGATAGAATTAGGATAAAATTTATGATAATGACCCTTGGGTTATGGATATGAAACCCAACAGTCCCACCATTATACCCCTTATTGACTGTCTTTGTGTTCACTAAAGCTGTATGAGGACACCTTGCCACTCATGAAGTCCTCTCTACCTACGTCAAAACGCTCCCAAAAAGTACATTTGTACTCCTCTTGAAGGCTAACCTTAGCCTACTCAACCTTCCCCACCACATGCAAAGAAGAATTTGTGCATAATTAATATACAAAAGCGGTCGAAGTTATTTGTGAGCTTCACCGAACCGAATTATGGAGGAAGCTGATCCATAGTTAATGAAGATGAACTTTTTTAACACTTGTGGAACAAAAAAAATCACCATCTGCCTCACGAAATCGTAATTGCAATCCACAAACACAATAACCTGCAATGGCAGAACCTCTAACACAAATTTCAAAGTCAAGCGATTCGGGTGTAAGATGAACTTGCTGCTATATAGCAAAATATCAGGAGGAGCTCCCATCGAATAATAATTAGGAATTCAACCTAAAAAGTCACATCTAAAAACTACTCCTAGCGTTTTCTCTGAAGCATGAAGCAATTTTTTCTGGAAGTCATGGTATAGTAGATACTTTGGCGCCAATTACGCCGCTCAACTTGGAGAGTTATGTGCCAATGTGCCCTATAATATTATTATAAATATATAGTATATGTTTATAATAATCTTAATGAAAGCATGCACACCATCATGAAGTTTTTGTATAATTCAATTATTTGTTATGTATTAGTATTCGTATTTTTGAATAATAGTCATAACATTAAATCCTATAACATTATGATTTGAGGTTTATCAAACTTTAGTTAAAGTTATAGGTTTGCTCAGAGGACCCTGCAAAATATTTTTTCTAATTAACTTTTTGTGAAATACATGAATGCATTATTAATTACATTTTTGTTTACTTATAGATACCTCCGATGTGATGCCTTGAATGCTCCAAGAAGAGTGAATTCTTATTCTAGTAAAGTGGCGAAGAAGAGGAATGCCCACATTCGTTGATATACTAAGATGATATTCCAAAAATATAACATTTGCAACTAAGTTGTCTGACCACCAGGACGCGATGGAGCAACTCGATACGAAGGACCTATCAACGTTCAGCTCACTGATAATATACAAAAATGTATTATTTAGGATAGGATAGACGACGACTGAAGGAGTATCATCATGACGTCAAAGATTTACGGAAGAAAAATCACTTTTTAAATGGCTGGGATGGAAAATTTTCGTGAAACTACAATTTACTCTGAAATATATACAATGAAAAAATAATGCTGTTTAAGTTTGTTTACTATAAGTGTAATTATTCGTTTAAGTTCGTCTTCAATTCTTATTTGACAAGTATTGGAATCTATTTTATTCATGGAAACTAATTAATTAAAACAATTTTCTTAAAAAAACGGCAGGGGTAAATGAATGCCATAAATGCAACCATAAAAAATGAGTGAACTTCTTTAATGGAGGTTTTGTGACTAATAGTATACACATCATTAATTCTTCAAACTTAATTGATTTATATTCATCGGATGAATCAGTTCTGTCATGTAATTTAATGTTTCGCTGCTGGTACTACTGCTAATAGATTGCGTAAGACATTTCAATGACAATAGATGTTTAATGCAAGTTTTGTTTCTTATTGATATTCATTTTATTCATACATCTAATTATTGTTTTGTATTTTAGAAGATAACTTCATTTGGTTTCAAATGTAATTTATAACATATGCATGTGGTATTACTTCTAGAATAATATATATATATATTTTTGATAGAATGTACTACAACTTTTTTCGTACAAAAAAATTACATCTTTATATAACGAACAAATGAAACAAACAATTATTACCTATATTATCAGTAAATATAAAAAAATATTTTTTTAAATACTGAAATATTGGGGGGGGGGGGGCATTCATGGATTGGACTCTGTATTAATAAAATTGGATTTGTGATGTTAAAATCATTATTTCCGATAGAATTTACAACAATACTGATGAAAAATAAATATTCACAACAGTTTATGAGAATATTCACACTTTGGTTGACTTAATTAAATAATCGAAACATTTTGCCAAGGAGAGTATTAGCATTTCGGAGGCCAATTGAAACCATAGAAGATAATTTATTATTGGTAT
The DNA here is from genome assembly GCA_013387185.1 of Caligus rogercresseyi. NCBI lineage: Eukaryota > Metazoa > Arthropoda > Copepoda > Siphonostomatoida > Caligidae > Caligus > Caligus rogercresseyi. The sequence continues at coordinate 32,773,975 of CP045891.1, forward strand.
GGGTAGAGGTGCAGCAGAAGACACAGTAACATGTCAATGTCCAGTCAGGGGAGCTTTGAAGTGTGCATTGTAGCAATTTCATTAACAAAGACGATAGAAAAAGCAGAAGGAGACACTGAAGCCTTATGGGCTGCTTGCCCTACAAGATTCCACTTTATGATGATGTGAGTAATCCGAATGGCAAATTATATCAAAAATATAGTTCCGGCAAGATCCTTAGAATTTAGACAATTGAACGTTCTGATCATTCAAGTGACAAATTCGAAGTCCCGGAGAACGAGAGCTCTATCCCTTGAGGCTAAATTCATTACTTCCATTGACTGGGTGCAACACATGCTTCCTTCCTCATGATTGAGATATAAATTTTGCCCAAGAGGCACACGGATGTCTTCCTAATGAGTGCTTAATCGAATACTTCAGTCTATGGAGTAAACTTGCAGGGACTTTCGCTTTCAGAAGTTAATTTCTTCTAAGCATTTTTGTGAGTGAACTCGATTCGGAGGATCCGATGTGGGTTGACAAAGATGTCAAATAAATGTTGAAATCATAGAAATGTGAGCCAAGATCCAAAATTAAGTTTCCTTAGAAGATGGATGAGTATGATACTTGAAATTAGTAGAAAGGATAACAACCTCGTCCACAACTATTCATAATCAAAGTAATAAAATAACTAAAACTATTTAATCAAAGAATGATTTTATATTATTTTTATTTTCTCTCAGAAAAATAACATCAATATTATTGATTGAAGTTTCGAGAGTTAAAGAAATTAATCCCTTTGAAATCCCTGGTAAACAACCCTTCCAGTGATGTCACATTTTGTTTATGTTCGAGAGTGACCTACCTGTATTTCTATCCTTATCAAGAATACTAGAAACTAACTGGAAAGGAAAGGGAAAAATTGTAGCTTCCAGTTAAGGCCATGATACGTTATTAAACATATCAATAAATTAAGTTGTTCTAGATGTATTTTATAGCTAAATGAGTCATCTTACGTCAATAATTATAATTCAACGATCAAACAAGTAGATATTATATTTAAAATAAATAAATAGCGAGTGTGATATATAATTTAAATACTTTTTATTTATCAACAAAATTTCCACAATAGTAAATATAATATTTATTTACAAACGATCATAGTTTAACAGTTACAAACAAGTAATTTCAATATTATATGTTTCATTGTGAAATAGACTGTACTTTTTAAAAAAATATTTTCAAATTAAATTTCCATATCTGACGACTTTGTTTCTCTCTGAAACGACCCAGTCCTCACTTTAAGCGTTTGAGGGCGTTCCGGATTCGGCGCTGAAGTCGAGCCAGACTTTTTTCTTCCACGGAAAGATACATTCCAGCCACAGCGACCCCGATAGTATTTGCCTCTTCCGCCCCTATTCAACATTAAGAATTAATTATAAACATTTAGGTGATATTAAATTTAACGTCATAGCGTAACTCTATCCTGTTTAATCACTCCTTAACATCATTTAATTAAAAACAATGATGCAATATGCATTTCATTACAAAAACAAGTCAATAAACAAGATAAAAGCTACGTATAGCTACGATACTATTAAATTGGACAACTGTCACTCAATATATTTAATTTTAGTTAATACTTATTTATTTCTTGGCTTGATATTGTGATAAAGTAAAAATCTATTTCATAAAATGAAAAGTTATGATTGTATTAGTATATATATCGTTAAAATCATTATGTCCGTCCATTCATTTAATTTATCATGCTTTAAAGAAAAAGGGTACTTTTATTTTTCTGATGAATAGTTAAAACTCTTACTTTGACTTGGACATCCATCCACCAATAGACTCGATGCTCGAGCTAAAATACGGAAAATCCCTTAGTCCTTCTTCGCTATAGAAAATGCAGCGTATTCCTTATCTTCCAAATAACTCAACCGTTGGTCCAAAAAGCTCTGGCAAATTGGGATAAGTTCCCTCCTCGTAGCTCTTGTATTAAAGCTCCTTCATATGAACATGTCCATTATTTTCACCCTTGGAGCAAGGCTCTTAATAGCCATTTCACGGTAGCAGTCCACGGGAAGGGCAGCATAGCAGTTTTGGATGGATTCTCTGGTTGGACCTCATAGGCCATTCTGTCTGTTGAAGGAAGAGAGAAACCATTTCGGAGACTTCATTTTAGATGATGTAGAATGTCCGTTCGGATGCAGGGCGTCGCGGTGGCCGTTAGTGCCATAAAATAGACCTCGGGGAAATCACTTCGTAACCTATGGAGAAGTAGTAGTACGAGTGAAAGTCGTGTCCCTACTGACACACACAGTTGGCTTCATCAATAACGAATCGCTTGAGGGGATCCCGCGAATAAAGGCTTCGAGAGACCATTGAGCTTCTGAGAGGCAGATACCTTCTCGGGAGTCACGCAGAGGAATATGATTTGGGGCGTGAGGAGACGGAGTTTTTCGTATATTTTCCGCTGCCGGCCATAGTCGTCCCCGATGAGATGATCTACAGGGATTCCCATACGTTGAGCTTTGTACTTTATCATATATGAGGGATGCCAGGAGGGATAGGACTACAGTGACTCTGCCCTGGACTGCAGCGGGTAACTGATAGCAGAGACTCTTCTCTGCCTCCGTGGGCATAAAGACAGAGGCCGGCATTGTTCAAGAGGGCCCGCATAAATGGTGACAGATGATTGAGGCGAAAGCTGTGGATATCCAAGTGACTCTTGAGCTTCCCAAAGAGATCGTTCGAGAAAGAGTAGTCCCCTTTGGCATATTATTATATCCCTGTTTACAACAGAAGCAGATAATTGTAAACCACTTTGAAACACAGAATATAAAGAACTTAAAATAACACTACACAACCACGTTTTTTGAAATAAAATTTACAATTGAACTAATAATGATGGCCTTACTTGAGGATAAAGGGAGTGCCGTTAATGACTCATCCTTCCAGTTAGCTTCTAGTATTCCGGATTTCTATATACCTTGCATTACTGTTTTAGCGCATATACCCCTTTGTGTGGTCGCGCTCTTTATTTTATGCATGTATGTACTATTATTATGTCTTTGTAATATTATATGTATATATGTATGTATACGGTATACAGTAATACACCTTTAAACTAAAAAAAAATATATTGTTATTCAACATATAAAGCCTATTTCTGCTCAAGAAAGTGGCAAAATCATAAAAATAATGCAATTCATAGCAAATTGAACTTAATGACCATCTTTTACACTATCACCAATATAATCCCGTTTATCATTCATACACCATCAAATTTGCCTTATTCATCCAAAACACACCTATTAATTTATTATATGAAATTTGGTTGTTATGGTTTTTTTGTCAGCTTCTTTATGACTCAACAGTCTTTCGTCCAGACTCTACTACCTAAGCACTGCTGTAAGCACTGATTCACCAAAGAGCATATAATATACTAGGTTAGCTTCAGGCAAGCGCTATTGGTTAATTATGTTTAATAACGACCACTTGAGGGCGCTCCTATTTACAGAAAGATAAATATATAAAAACAACTAAGAATTCGTTCATGATCCCTGGAGGTTGGGAGATGTAAATGCCTATTTATCCGTATTAATTTAATATATATCTTATATAAAACAATTCGTGATTTAAAAAAATAAAAGATTCCTTGAATAAGTGGATATCAGTAACAAGCGTGGAATGACTCTTTTTGTTAAATAGATTATATAGTATATATATATAGATGAAATGATAAATAATAAGTACAAGAAATAAACAAAGGCTCTATTTGTAATAGTAATCCTGACCCAATGACGGCCCCCAGCACCATTCGCCACTAAATCTTGTAGTGGGTCTTAGTTATATATACTCTTGGTATTCACCTTCAAGAGAAATTATTTCATCATAAATATCAACGGAACTTAATGTATCGCAAAATCGCCCAACCTTTCTCATAAGTAGGTGTTGAATGATACACATACAATACTAATATCATAGATGATAATTCATGTATTTCCTCCGCGAAGGAGGTATTGTACCTCCGCCGAAGGAGGTATTGTTTTCAGTGGCGTTTGTTGGTTTTTGTTTGTTCAGCAGGATAACTCAAAAAGTACTGAACGGATTCGAATGAAACTTGTGGAGTTGTTGAAATGCCAAAAGGAACAAGTGATTAAATTTTGGCATCTCTAAGTGCTTTTTTAAATTGGCAAAATGAGCAAAATACTACTAATAATTTAATGAAATGGGGTCTCTATTCAGGGAGTAGGAAAGAACAAACGCTAAAAAAATATTCATTGAAGTATTATTGTTCATATATCAGCTCAGGACTATGTTAACCCAGTGACGTAGCTTAAACTTCTTCCGTCTTCCCATCTCTGAGTGCTTTTTTAATATGCAAAATGAGCTAACAGAGAGGAAAACAATGATTAGAGATAGAAAATCGGGCGTGTGAAAGGGAGAAGTGTTTGAATAGGAATGTTGGGGATCGGCGGAGGTACACACTCTCTGAGTGTATATTATTTTCTTTGCTCTCTCCTCCCACATTATTCACCAAACACACCTACTTATGTAGACATATATGATGGATTGTAATTCTGTTAAGTGATTCATTAGGTGGGGATCGGCGGAGGTTTGCACTCTCTGAGTGTATTATGCCTCTAGTTTTCACTGGTGTTGGTTTGTGGATTGTTTGTTGGTTTGTCAGCAGGATAACTCAAAAAGTACTGAACGGATTCGGATGAAAATTTGTGGAGTTGTTGAAAATGCCAAAAGGAACAAGGTGATTAAATTTTCGGCATCTCTGAGTGCAGAATTAAGATGCAAAAGAGCTAAATACTATAAATATTTAAAGTTAGCCTACTCTGCCAATAGATGTCGCCTGTGCTGTGAAATCGGGTGCCGGAGCGTCTTCCTCTCGGAATTTCGTCGAGGGGAACCCTCCCCCGTCCTCTACCCTCCCAGTCGTGAAAAAATTCGCCTCGGAAGGTCATAAGGACCCGTGACGGCGGAGGTTTGCACTCTCTGAGTGTATATAGCCTCTATTTCTAACTGGGATCCAGGACTACTGGACAAAAAGTCATCCTTAAAATGGAGCTGTTGTCTACAATAAATGGAGCAAAAAATTGACCCCAGAAAGAGCCTACCAATTAGTCTCAAATTAAAAACTAAGCATATTACACTCAGAGAGTGCAAAACCTCCGCCGTCACGGGGTCCTTATGAGCCTTCCGAGGCGGATTTTTCACGACTGGGGCGGCGTAGAGGGACGGGGGAGGTTCCCTCGACGGAAATTCCGAGAGGAAGACGCTCCCGGCACCCGATTTCACAGCACAGCGACATCTATTGGCAGGAAGAGTAGGCTAACTTGAAATATTTCTTAGTATTTAGCTCATTTTGCATCTTAATTCGCACTCCAGATGCCAAAATTAATCACTTGTTTCTTTTGGCATTTCCAACACTCCACAAAGTTTCATCCGAATCCGTTGGTACTTTTTGAGTTATCCTGCTGACAAACCACAAACCAACGCCGGTGAAAACAATACCTCCTTCGGCGGAGGTAATAATACAGTGCAGATGAAGCCTGCCCAAACCAAAGAAGAATCTTCGTGACAAGAAGCGACGAAGAGAGGGTCACTCTAATGAAACTTCTCCATCCAAAAGACCTCAAGGTCTTCAAAAACCAAAAAGGAAGTTCCTCTATGCAAGTATTGCGAAAGAGGCTAATGAAAATAGTCATTGTTCGGAAGAACGGTGACCACATTTCCTTGTTGAGTGGGAGAACTAATTCAAATTCTTGACACAGATACTGAGTCGGGTGTCGGTTCAAAATGGCGAATTTATCCCAACCTACGAGGGACCTAAACACACGACCAGAAGGGCCGTACTCTACGTAAATGAAGAGGCTTCGAGTCTTATGTACGAAATACCATTAAAAAAAACACCCCTCTGCTGTCTACCTCCTAGGCAGAGGCGGAAAGAAGGAGGGAGGAGAGAATGAAAAAAGAAACTCACTGGATTCATTCGAGGAGTTACAGGGAACATTGGGGATGAGTTTTAAGCTAAATCAATTTCTTTTCTCTTCAGTGGCAATATCTTGGAATTTAAGGACCTAGAAGTTATGAGGTCAGACCTCACACAAACTAGGTAAAGTGCTGCACGTTTGCCTAGACAAACATTCATAACGAAGGCCTTCAAAATCCGTAGACTTTAACCTCAGAGT
>CP045891.1:32780262-32793624 GCA_013387185.1 Caligus rogercresseyi
CTTTGATGCAAAGAGAATAGGCTGGGGAGTCATGTCCTCCTAAGGTTCCACTCCTTGCTCCAGCTTGATCCGGGCTGTGTCCACGTGAATTCTTGTCACAAATTTGTGTCGATGGCACAGCCGGCAGGCCTCATTAGGAATCCTGGATCCTCGAAGATTTCCTGGTAAAAAAACCCTCAAATTCCAATGAAGGGGTAAATTCCTCTGTATTGTTTACCTACGTTTTGACGTCATTTTCTCTCTCTGTTCTCTCTACTGGGTGACAATGAATTTCTCTAAAAAAGGGCAAAATGGAGAGGATTTAAAATATTCATTTGCAAATTTTGATTAAAATAAGGCTTTTATGAACACCAAGCATATCAAATTAAAGCTTGATAGTTTTTTCTTCATATTCATATGAATTAATCAGTAAGACCTTTTAGTGAGGAACTGTGAGGAACAGTGAGTCTCTAAGAAAAACCCTTCATTTTTCGTACAAAATGACATATAATTTAAAGTCTAAATGTGCCAGAGACCAAATAAAAATTGAAATGAGTACTTTGATCTAAGCTTTATCAAATCATTGCTATTTATTTTGTATAACTTCAGTCCTTGTATGTCAAATGGCTCTGAATCGAAGAATGCTGAAAAATTTGAAATCCATTTAGCTCTGAATTTATCACTAACTTTGAAAATGAATACCATATTCGAAATCATGGTTGGATAAAACTCTATCCGAATTAGTGAAATTAGTCCACCTAAATTTGGCTGTTCCCAGTGTAATATATTTAGAAACCAAGAGTTTAATAAACGAAAAAAAAAAATTTCTTTTTTCTAGAGGAATATGAGCAGTCACTTTATTAAATAATACGAAATATTAATAGAAGGAGAACAATCCAAGGATTCCTATGGCATGGATTGATGTCCTTGTCGCTTCATGGCTGCAAGTGAAGTGAACTTTATAGAAAATACCAACTGAGGTTTTTTTAGTATTTCCTCTCCTTTTTCTTTCAGCAATCTTTTACAAATCTATTTTTTAATTATCCTTGGTCATGACTCTTAGACATATGTAGAATATGTTCTTAAAGATCTTGAGTCAATTAGATTATATCAAACAGAGTGACATTTTTTTAAATTATGAACTAATGTTGTACGAGGAGCAATAAAGTTATTGACTCCTGATCCTCTTTGACAACACCAAGTATCCTTTGTTGGCAAAGAAAAGGACCAAAAGATTTGACTTATTGAGTCGTCAGAATAAAAACTCAGATAATATGAAAACATAGATAATATAGAGTGCTTAAGTCACGTATGTAGCGATTAATATTGGAGCATTTGTTAACTTTTCATTGTGTGGAGACAGACAGTGACAGAAAGAATTAATGAAAGTGTGGGACTTCATGTATCTAATATATATATTCCCCTCCCCCCCCCCCCCGCACGAAATGGGAAGTGCCATATTGTCAATTAGCCTCTCTATTTCATGATACAAATCTAAGTCTGACTTTTTTTAGTTCTTTCTTTCGCTGTCTTTCCCAAACAATGGAGAACTAACAAATACTTTGATACTTCGGCATTTTATATTCTCTATTCACGAAATATTATCCTTTTGTATCTAGCCTTGTTTGCCTACCTTGTTTCCCAACCTTTTTCCCATTTTTTTTCTTTACATTGTGACTTTTCTTATTCTCTCTCATCACTCTGAAAATATCATTTTTTTTAATTTTATCACCTCTCTTAAGTATTTGGCGGATATGCATTGTGTATTAAAATATATTTAATTATTTAGCCATTTGGTTGCTCCATACTCAAAATAAAATAACCCAGTGCTCAAGAATGGAGCGGTTCGAGCTATTGTTGCATCCATGTCAAAAAAATGATTACTCCATTAACATGTAACCAAAGGGAAATGAATGACTATCACCTTTGGTTAGGTATCTAGTCTAAACTGTATTTTATTTTATTAGAGGTATTCCTTTATACCTCTTTTACAAATTAATCTTATTTTACAATTTTAATTAAATATAATATATAATTAAAATGCTTTAAAATCACCAGTTTTCTTCCAATATTGTTTTTCAAGTCATTGTTGGCTTAGTATACATTCATATAAATGGAACCAGTGTGGGAAATTTCTTTAGTTGGCTCCACAGACACAGTGTTTTAAAATGTACCACTCGTGTAAAATGTGTGTGTGTGCCTGAATGCGCTTTCTATATGTGTCTGTCTGTGCATGTGAAAGAAGCCTGTTTGTGTGTGTGTGTGTGGGCCATAACTGGGCATATTGGGCCACAATTGATCCTCAGAGCAACCCATAGCTTTTAGGTGATGCATAAAACAGCCAGTATTCTCTGCCGGGTCATTTTGACCCGTAACACCACAGATGTAACTTTTTTTTTGGAGACCTTTATAATTTACTAAAATGGTGAAAAATGATATTTCTGCATTCAATCGGGTGTGTCTGAGGATTAGATGAAGCCTCATTCCAGAGCAAAAAGCAAATGGTAATTTCTACACATTCAAACTAGAAAACGGGTCAATTTTGACCCTAACACAATAGAAGGGTTAAAGCATTTTCAAATCACGGGTCAAATTGACCCGCGAACACCACAGGTGTAAACAGCTTTCTAACACAATATAAGGGTTAAAGACGCATAAAGGAGCAGAGAGAAGGACTCTGCTACAAACATAATGAATTGTAGTGTGGTAGATTAAATATATAAGTATCACCATATAAAATTTAGATTATACAACTCAAAATATATTGACAAATCTAGTCATACGTTATCTATAGGAAAGTTTTTTGGGCTAATATGGTTCGATGTAATTGCATCCAACTGGGTATAAATAAGCATTATAGCATTATAATCAGTCTATCGAACATAGGGTCTTATTAATGAGGTAGACCAAAAATTAACAAACCCTCTCGGGATTCGAACCAGTACACCAAACATTGAGAGTGGAACACGCCTAACGCACACGGCTATCGCACTCCCTTTTTGTGCTCATATGGTTCCACAGAACGCATCCGACAGGATATAATAAGCATTATAGCATCAAAATCAGTCCATCGAACCTAGGATCTCATCAATGAGTTAGACCGAAAAGGACCATCCACGATCGGGATTCGAACCAGTGCTCCAAACATGAGAGTTGAACACGCCTTAACACACACGGCTATCGCACTCCCTGTTTTTTAAGGTTATCAAATTTTTTACAACAAAATGAATATTTTCATAAATGTACATATTGATATGGAAAGTCGCCGAAATTAAACTTTATAAATGATAAATTCAAATGTAACAAGTAGAAGTTCGAATTCATTACTCTAATTTAAATATATATGTTTATTGTAGAGTATTGCTAGTGGATGTATTCTTAAACACATTTTTTAATCAATTCTTATATACAATTCTCATTTATAATAAAGTTTAATAACGTTCATATTCCTTTCATCCTTATATCTGTCAACATCCAAAAATAGGTTTTAAAATATCATATGAAGACGATGTTTTATTATTAAAATGTTCAAGTTGTGCATTAGAGCACATGTCTATATTAAATATGCTTTATCTTGTAATAAAGTTCATTATAACATGTTTTAAGTTATTACAATAAAGGAAATAATGGTTTTAAATATTATTAATTTGAAATATGGTGGCATCAAACTGAGCCATTCACATCCAAGATTTATATATAATATTTTGATAAAATTATAATATAATTGTGTTAATATGCGATATAGAATCAAATTTGTTTACATCAGTTTTTTTATTTGATATTTGTTACAACTTTTTAAAATATATGTATAAAAAATAAAAATTGCTAAAAAATAGTAATAAAAAGAAAATTAGTTGATAAATTTTAGCAAAAAAAAGTATTCGTGAATATGATGTTAATTATAGCACCGTGGTCCCACAGTGGTCCAGTGGCCCCTTGGGGGTCCACGAAGGCCTGGCCGGGCCACGTGTAATGATCATTATTTTTCTCTATTTCTTTTCTAAAAAAACGTCGTCACTTTTTTTCTTTTCTAAAAAAAAAGTCCTCACTTTTTTTGGAAATTTTTTCTAAAAAAAACGTCATCACTTTTTCTGGAGATTCTTTTCTAAAAAAAAACGTCGTCACTGAACGCTAACGGAACGCTGAACGCAAAATCATTGAACGGAACGCTATTTTTTTTTAACGCTGAACGCAAAAACATTGAACGGATCGCAATTTTTTTTTTAACGCTGAACGCAAAAAAAGCTGAACGCTCACAAGCCTGGATATAAGTCAAAAATAAAATAATTGTATTCGCAGATGTCTCGCATTGAAATTGAAATTCGCGTTTTTGACAAATTGAGGCGGGGTCCACGGAAAGTGCCCGAAGACCGTTTGGGGTCCACGAGCCGAATCCAGTTGGGAACCACTGTTATAGCAAATGTTGTTGGTCAATTCAACACTTAATATCTGTGTTTACTACTACCAAGACTTCGACAGGATATTCCATATTCTTTACGTGGTTGATTTGGGTATTGAAGTAACCCTTTCAAGGCTATGTATCAATTTGCTTTATGACACGTGGAAGGTGGATAGGAATCTTGAGGAGGTTAGTCGTTTAGCCCAATAGCCATAGCAACTATATATATATATATATATATATATATATATATATATATATATATATATATCCCAGTGGAAACCTATAAATTATTTTTTTCTTGCTAACAAAACATTGACATAAATATGTTTATAAAACAATCGAAATCAGTTGTATTTCTACCTAACAGGGATTGTGTTGTTCTTGTTTGATGTTTAAATATTAAAACATAGAAGTTAGGTTACTTATCGCAATGATACATGACTCGAAAAGGCATTCGACAACAAAGAAAAACACCTTTCCACCAGCTTCAAATTGAACAAATTCGTAAATCCAGTTGTATATACTTCATTTGCATCAATGCAAAAGCCTTTGCAAACTTTCTTTGTTCTGTTTCTAATAATGTAAACAAATCTTCCACAATACAACAATTTTATTTAGCCAAAGTACTCATGCAAGGCCTTATGATTAACTACGCTTCAATTTTCTTACATGATAACGGTTCTCCGTCAGAGATATTCTGCTTTCTGTCTCATGGCAGCCATACAATTCATCAGCCCTTCATACTGTCAGCTATATTAAAAAACAAGGTACACCATATTGCTAAGATAAATGACTTTTCGCTTGCCGGCGGTTTTTAATGACGTCACAAGAAAATAACATTAAAATTGTGTTTCTATTTGCTTACGTTTCACAATGAATGAAATCATGAAATAAACGTGCCTGGTATTATATATGCCTTGCAATCTGTAAATTTAATGCAACGTGTAGGTACACTTGCGAGCAGAAACAAGTTTCGATGTCTTCTTTTTATTGAAGTAGGAATCAAATCCAATACTATGAGTAGCTTCAAAACTCCTTCATCTTTTCAACCTCTTGACATAACCGTCGTGATAAGTGTATTAAGTAATTATATTTGGAGGTGGCATAGAACTACATACACATATACATGGATACACGTTTGTCATCAAGAGGGAGAGGAGACTGCAGTCAATCAGTTTCAATAAAACGGGAGAGTCAAATGTGGATTTGGCTGTATTTTATTGAGTACGTCACACCAACCTATATATATTAATGATACTCGGCAAGACAAACTACATAATACTTGAATTTTTACAAAATAATTTTTAAAAATCTAGCAAATTAATACTAAAATCATTATTTTGGCTATCCTTCTTGTTGAAACAATTAACTAGTCACGGTGACAACACAGGAAATCATCTTCTCATCAGACCATGACCCTTTCAGCTTTATAATAAGTGTTACTGTTCCCCAGTAATCATTTTTGGCGGGAAACGATAATGCAATTTGCAGCTGCTATAGAAATAATATTGAACATTAATAATAATAAATTGTTTCTTCTTCCACATGTACTCCATCTCTATGCTGTACTCTTGACGCCATTTCTGTCTGTGTTAGAGAATAAAGAAGGCGTGAATATACACAAAGATACTTAAAGATAACAAAAAATACCTTTTTCTCCAATGTGATTGGTTTGATAATAGGAGACTGAATAATACCAAAAAACCTTTGGTATAATGAAATAAAGCATGCTTTCACCCTTGGCCGTTGCAGTGTCATTATCGAAGTTCTTGAATGTATTCCTTATATCACGTATTAATATAAATTAAATGATATTAAGAATAAATGGCTGGGAAATTACTGCCTGGGAAGAATGGCTCAAGAAAAATGGACTAAGAGGAAATGACCTAATATAGAAAATAAAAATGATGACTCATGAAAAAATGGCCCAGTAAATCTGAGCCTTGTCTAACGACAACAACTAAATCATGCATATATAGTTGCTAAATCACATTTATTTTAATACTATTATTTAACTAATTTATATGAAAAGTGTATTTGTACAATACTTATTTAAATGCCACTCAAATACTTGTCTATCAATGCATTTAAGCCATTTTTTTCATGCATCATCTTTTTCCTTCTTTATTTTGGTTCATTTGTTCCCAGTCAATTTTTTTCTTGGGCCTTTTGCTTGTGACTTGGGGATACGTAATGTCACATTGGGTGAGAGGGGCCCCACAATGAACTATTAATGTGGACTTCGGAACAAAAAAAATTCTCATGATTATACAATAACTAGTTCCATATTGAGTGTACCAGTACCATCTATAAGAAAACAAGGACGAATTATAATATAATTTTGAGTAACATATATGCAAATCAATTTTATTACAACAAGAATAATGGCGGGATTTTTTAGCAGTGTCCATTTATCAAGTTTGGTTCAAAGTAGTTTTGGAAAATAAATATGTTCCCTGAAAAAAAGTTTTCGTAGAAAGGGGGTTTTAAAGTTTAATTATATCCTATCCAATTTTAACGAAAACACTTATATTCATATAATATACACAGTAAAAATGTAAAATGATAAATGACAACTGATTTACTTGTTTTTACTTATACAAGGTTACCTATGAAGTTTGATGACCTCATTGAATGAACAATGACATTTAATCTTGTTTTTCTACTCTCAGTGTTTTAAGAATAAGTATTTCTTACACGCCAGTGCATAAAGCACTGTTATATGCCTACAATGGAAAGCCGATTATTTTTTGATAAATATAATAAAGTCTCAGGAACATAGTAAGATGATTAAATTTTTACACATCCATAGATGTCATTGTACTTTTGAATTTGAAATAAATAAGCAATGACAATCATTTACTTCACTAATTATTTGTTTTTTTTTAAATATACTGTTAAAAAGACATTTTTATGATCGATTTTTTTTTCACAAAACATTTGTATATGAACCCTTCCTTTCCAGATGTCTAGACTTCATTGTTTCCACCACATTGCTGAACTTAACCAAGAATAAGTTAATGGTATGCCTCATCAAAGCCTGTCTGTAGACATCCCTTGAATACCCACGTACTGACACCTTGTTTTCTAAGGCCAACAAACATTTGAAAGGCCCATCAACCATTGGCTATTTTGCCATGATTTGCAGACAATGAGCCCTAATGTTCTCTCTATAAAATGAGAAATCAGGAGATATCTTGAGACATCCATCAGGTATATCGAAATACAAGTTATGTCTACAATGACAAAAGAACTGACTTTTCACCTACCGTTGATTTTTAATGACGTCACACGTTCCATATGAAAGACTAAAATTATTTATGTTAGTCTTGCCGCTCACATTATCAAAATCAAACAATATAACATCAAATATGCCAGGGAAGACTATAACCTGGAACTAATTTTCCCTTTTCTTTTTTACGATGGAAGTTATACTTTGACCAAAAGGAGGGTGTTCTCTATTCCAGTTTGTTAGAGTATGTAGCAGAGTCCTTCTCTCTGTCCTTATTTATATATTATTAAATTTGGAATTAAATTTGTAAAGATTTATATTGAAAAAAGAGTATAAAAGAATACCTCTAATAAATATGGAACAGTTTAGACTAGATAACCAAAGGTGATAGTCATTCATTTCCCCTTGGTTACAAGTATTCCCTGAATAAGAATACTTTATAATCAATATTCTATACCTTGGGTACAATAAAAGAGTTTTTGATACGATGTCTATTGACTGAGTTTTGGATTGTATGACCTGCAACCTCTTCATATAAATGTCCCTCTTAATATTCTGCAAATCCAAGAATGAAGGTCAAGAGTTGAATGCTTATTAAATTTTTACAAGCTTGCCATGAACCTTGAGACATGATAATCTCCAACAAGGAAATGATCATGATATAATATAATGCACCACTCACCGGTTTGATGTACGAAGTCTTAACACTCCAATGCATTATATCCAATTATGCAATCTATCTCATTAAGCGTATTAACTACACTAATATATATAACATATATATATATATATATGTTTCCCTCACATTCGAACAATAAATATGTTATATAGCTACATAAAAAGGATGATGGGATCTTCTTGATTTGTGATTTACAAAATATATATATTTAGTACATTATAGCTCAATTCAACCAAATCATAGAAGAGGGGCAAAATCTTCGTTTGAGCGATACAAAAGGAGTATAAAGAGCTATTTTGGTTGCGATTATATAAATTAGCTTCTACTTTTCCATATTGTTTTTATTATATTAATACTTTAATCCTTGTATAAATTATAAGCGCCGCTATATCTTTGTATCTCTATGATTTAAACCCCATGGTAACTCCGCTAACTGCGAATGAGATTAGGTCTACAAAGTAAAAATAAATCGCACGAAACAATGCTTCACGACAAAAAGCTACGTGACAAAATATCGACGAGAAAAAGACGAATGACGAAAATACTTCACTTCAAAAAAGCTTGGTGACAAAAATACCGGCGACCAAAAAAAAGAACGACAAAATTGACTGACTATAAAAAGCAAGCGATGTATTTACCTGCGACAAAAAAAACGGCTATAAAAGGTCCGCAACGAATTATGCGCGATGAAATTACGTAAACCTAAATATTTCTAAAGAGAGGAAAGAGAATATGTAAACAAGAGCCTGAACTTAATTGCACCATTCACACATTCTCCTCTTCACACGCCCCAAATATCTCTCGCTTTTCTATGTCTGCTCATGGGAACAAAAATATTGGTAGTTCTCACAAGTCCTTTGTCTTAACCTGGGGAGAAGATCAACATAAGTTTTTTTTACAAAAAGTTTACATACAGAGAGAGGGGGGAGGGTTTCTGATTGTGCTAGGCTTGACTGTATGCGCCAACCTATATAACCAAAATCTGAGGGGCCTTTTTGAGTCTAATGTCATACTTGTTCTGAGGTGTTTATGTTTATATATTGCCTGATTTAGTCTATCATATTAATGACTGATACTGAACTTCACGACCCACTCATAGTTTACATAGCAGGGGAAAATTTTAATTGAGGATTCTCCTAAGTACGCAGGAACCGAGGGCTTGGGTGTATAATATTGTAAATAGGGTTCCTCTCATTTGAAATTATGGATGGCGGTGAGTTTTCAACCCAAATAAAAGCTTATATCAGCATGCGGAACCCGGAGGCTTGGGTTGTATGAAATTGAAAGTACCGACTCCTATTCTACAGTCCAGAGTTGCTGTGGGTTTCAACCCTAAACAATTGCCCAATACGGCAGGTGGGACCCGAGGGCTTGGGGTGTATGAGATTGAAAGTAAGGACTCCTCTTATACGTAGCCAGAGTTGGCGGTGTGGTTTAACCCCTAATAAAAATCCTATATCATCAGCAGGACCCAAGGTCTTGGGGTGTACGAGATTGAAAGTAACGACTCCTATTCTACCTAGCAGAGTTGCGGTGGTGTTTTAAAACCCTAAATAAAGCCTATATCAGCAGGCGGACCGAGGGCTTGGGGTGTATATTGTAAATTAGGGTTCTCTCATTCCTAATTAGAGTTGGCAGAAGGTTCAACCCTAAAAGCCTCATCAACATGTGGGGCCCGAGGGCTTGGTGGATAATATAACCTATGCCTCTCATATGTCCAAAGTCATTTATTTAGTCTTTGAATTAACCGACTTTATCATGTTTGAGCCATGAGATCACTTATAATATCGCAATAACAATATAGGATTATTATAAAAATGCAATGCAAACTAGGTTTGTGAGAATTTTTACAAATCCTGTTTGAATTGCCTTTACTTATTGTTTTGGAATGATCAAAAAAGTATATTCTCAAGTAAAGAATATTACTTACTACTACTTTCAAAGTAATATTCGACCAACACTGCATATTATATATATATATATATATTTATATATATATATATATATATATATATATATATATATATATATATATATATATATATACTACGCTTGTGAGCGATCAGGGAAAAAATAGCGATCCGATCAAAAATAGCGATCAGAAATTATTTGCGATATAGCGATATAACGATCAGGGATTTTTCCGATCAGCGATCTGATCAATTTAATTGCGATCAACAAAATAATTACCTATGTAATACTAATTCTAAGTAAAAATTTAAATGTATATATAGTCAAACCTTTATAAGTATCATCTTTATGGCAGTCCATAGCACCCCCAAAATTTTACCCCAGATAATTAAGTATTACACCAATATAAACATACCTTTTTATATGAGCAATTGACACACCTGGCTTAACAATTTTTTCTATTTACAATATCCGACTATATCAAAAATTAAGTACATATAGAAAAAATATAAAGTTTGCACAGATCATTTTTCATTTGCCTATTATAGACATAAGTAGAAGGTTGCTTCTCACAATTTTCGCCCCCCAGTCTCTGCCTAGTCCTTCTCAGAATCGCTTGGCCTTGGAGAACAAACGTTCGCTGCTTGAACTACTGGAAGCACGACATTATATTTATGAAAGACCTTTTCACCCTCCGGTGGACTAATATCAGTCCAGCCCTTCCGAGTCATCAGCCAAGTACCGCTCTACTTCTTGTTTAGCTGTGTCAACCTTTTTACGACGTTTAGAAAAAAATACATTCTTGCTCAACGTCTTGAGACAGCTGGCTGATAACTGGTCATCAAACGAGGCGTCTCTTCTAGAATAAATCTTTTGGGCATTTTGTTGAATTTCTTCATTGAGAAATGTTACTTGAATTGGAGATATAGCTGAAGCGACCAACATATCCATCATTTCATAAGCCCCAAAACAACGACTTATCCATAGGCGCTTGTCTGTATATTTAGGACAAAAATATCAAAATAGAAGACCTTAACTAAGTTTTACTGAATTAATGTCCTATTTTATTAGTAGCGTAGCTATACATTTGAGTAACCGTCCTCTTTTTACGTCCTTACGTAATATTTTTGAGTATGAGTCTCTTCACCATTCAGCTCAAATTTTGGCCCAGTTCGGGTTTTTTTTCCCAACTGATAACTTTTTAAGCCTCCCGTCCGCGGGAAGGACTAGCATCTGCACACTAATTGGTCCATTATTACTGATAGTTTGTTTATCCGTATATCGTTGAGTTTGGATACAAAGTACAATTTATTTCTAAAGAGTCGATTTTTTTAAAGAAGATCAAATCCTTCTTTGTTAAGTAAGGAGGCTGAAGAGGCTATTTCGTCGTCTCAGTTGTCAGAATTATTACTTTCAGGTGCTATTGAACTTGTATCTGAAATTAACTCCGTCAAATCAAATTTTGTTTCTGGAATCTTTGCGGTACAGAAGAAATACAGTCAAAAATGGAGAATAATTATTCATCTTAAGAAGTTAATACATTTGTTGTTATTTCAAAGTTTAAACTGGAGACAGCTGACTCCCTTCGGTTTTGGATGAATCAAGGTTTTTTATTTTGCTCTTTAGATCTGTATGTCCTATCACTCTTTTAGGATTGCAGAAGATCATAAACGTTTCTTTAGATTTGAATGGAAAGGCAAATTTTCCAATTCAAGGTCCTTTGCTTCGGTTTGACTTCAGCACCCAGAATTTTTACAAATTAATGAAGTCCGTAATCAGTTTTGTCAGGTCTAGATTGAATATTAGTTGTAGCATTTACCTAGATGACTTGATATTACAGTCATCTTGCAAGAAGCAGGCACGCTTAGCTTCTTGTACAGTCGCACTACTTTATACGCTTTTGGGCCTTAAAGTAAATATTCCAAGAGCTCCTGGTTGCCCCAACAGGAACTTAACATTTAGGTCTAATCTGGATTCAAAGCGACTTGACATTTCTCTTCCTGATGAAAAATTACTTAAGATTCGTGCGACGGCCGAGTCCTATATTGCCAGGAAGCTGCTGTCTGTGAAAGACCTACAGCAGTTTTTTCGGCTCCGTTATATCAGAGAAACTTACAGTTCGACTTGAGTTTCAGTGAAACCAATGATCCCTTCATTCCTTGTATCAAGTTATCTGAAGGAAGTTTAAAAGATTTAAATTGGTCGGCATCCTTAAAAGTCCCTTCATCTCCTATGACAAGGATTTCAATCCTGTCCTTAGAAACTTCACCGACGCATCCAAACAAGTCTATGGAATCTCATTTTTGGATGGTTCTTTTTACCAGGATCGTGGCCCATTCCGAAGCTCAGCTTCACATTAACGTATTAGAACTATTAGCCGTATAAATAGCGGTTAGAAGTTAAAATTCATCATTCACAAGTATTATTTCACATAGATAATACAACTGCACTTTTTTATCTTTTGAAGATGGGAGGGACAAGGGTGTGTTTCTGAACGACATTGCCATCCGAATATGGAAGATTCTACTAGAAAAAGGAATCTGGGCAAACTTTGTATGGATACCATCAAACGAGAATTCGTTGGCAGACTTCCTCTCCAGGGAAGCACTATTTACGTTGGTAGTTCGGTCTGAACCAAAAAGAGCTTCATCGAATTACGTGTCGGTGGTTCTATCCGGAAATAGATTATTTTGCCTCAAGAGAGTTCCACGTTGTCCGAAATACGTGTCATGGCTCAGGATCCCCCACAAGCGTAGCAATAGACGCCTTCTCTATACATGGGCCCCAAAGGGTTCTTCTTCCCCGGTTCCGTTACTGCCAAGGTGTTGCAACGAATCAAAGACTCTCATTGCTCTCCAGTCATTCTGATAACGCCGAATTGGACCGAGCAAGGATGGTATATGTAGGCCAAACGTTGGTAAGGCACTCTTTTCTCCTGGGGACAGCAAGGAGAGTTCTCCTATGCCTTGACCCTCCCTCGCTCCGGAACTGGAAACTGATAGCGTGGTTACTTTAAGGAGCTCACTTACACATTAAACATATCATGATTTACGATTTTAAAAAACGAAGTACATGGAATTTTATTGGATATGAGAGAGCTTAATCTCCCCCAAAAATGGCGTTTTAGAATTGTAGACTCATTAAAAAATATAGTAGATG
>CP045891.1:32808242-32820140 GCA_013387185.1 Caligus rogercresseyi
GAAAAAGATAACTTTTTCAGTTTTTTTGTTGTATTTACAATAAATCCTTCGATAGTTATATTTTCGTGTGTATTTTCAAAACTAAACATGCTACTTTGGATTATGCAGTGTTTCTAACTTGAATATTTACAGACCAGTCAGTCCTTTATATATAAAACGCACTTTAAGATTTTAACCTGGAAGTTCAGTGCTTAGGATTTGAAGTTTGTAGACCACTCCGCAACGCTTTCATGAACTAATATATTGAACATAGTAACCTACATTTTTTTGTGTTGCAAAGATGAGGATTACTATTAATTTAATCCTAAGACGTTCTCCACGTTTCAATAATCAAATAAGGAATTAGTTTTGATTATTATATAATTCAATAACTATTTATTTGTACAAAAAGACGATGGTCTTTATTTATCCTTTGTATCTATGTAATATATTAACTTCTTGGACTTTGTTCATTGGAGTAGTAAAGGTTAAAATCAAGATGATCATCGTTGTATATTGAGCATTCTTAGGATTAATTTTTTGGGGCTTAAAAAGTAGCATATACCTTTATAAATGACTTAAAAAGTACTAAGAGTATAAGTAACTTGAATATATTTGTGTAGTATTAACATAAGACTAGACAGAAAGAATATAAAAAGATGTTATGAATATAGTAAATTAAGAAAAGTAGATATATAATTATAATACTTAGCTGAACTCTCCATCTTACTTATACAATGTTTCCAGTGTTAAAGCATATATTTATAGTCTTACATACTATACATTTTTTTACATTTGAAGCTTTAAGGCTTTAGGTAGAGTTTTGAGTTATTTTTAGATAAATAATAAAGCTTATATTATATCTAACTATACATCTACATATAAGACTACGTTGGATGATTAGCAGATGTTTGACCAAAATAATTAATTTTAATATACATATATATAGTTTTAAAGAAAGTAATTTTCGGATAGCAAAAAAACCATCCAAAAGTTTGATACGGAAAAGCTAATGAAAAGTGACTACAGACCTCTACATCTTCCGTGTACTTTGACCTTTTTGAATAAATTGAATACGGAAAGTATTTTATGTCATGAAGCAAGTATTCCCCCCTTTTTTCAACAAGATCTATGCACCTATAGATTTAACTACAAATGTTGAAAAAGACAAAACGTCTAGCAGAAGGTCAAATTTAAAGAGATAAATTATCTTTTACTACTTGTTTTTAAAACTTAAGAATGATAATAATACAAATGAAGGACTAATAAAACAATATGTTGAGTACATTGAGTATGTTGCATTATCGCTGGAGAGAGAAACATTTTTGCTGCACACTTTTCCACTAATTCAATAATGCTTCATCAATTGTTTTGAAACTTTGCAACACTGCATTGCACTCAATGAGTAATCAAATAATCTGTATTGGCAGTATACACTCAAAAATGCATTGCAAAAAAAATAACATGAGATGTATTTAGATCGAAAAAATATGCGAAATAAGATAAAAAACAATTTTAGAATTTTTTGCATGCAAAAATATTTAGTTAGTAAAATCGTATAAGAGTTTTTTTGATTGTTTGAGTTATACAATATAAGTCTAATCTTTCTGGTTGAAATTAGCTTTTTTCACGTGCAAAAACACATGGATGGATATGAAAAACAACGACATTTTAATTAAGGGCAAATATATCAATTAAATACATTACAATAACTATAGGTTAATGTTGGAACTCATAAATCCATATGTTTTGTGACAACACAACTATGAAATCCAATGTTTTTGTTGTTTGAATAAGTAAACAAACATATATATTATCATATGTTAAAACTTTTTAATAGCTTAACAAATTTCAAAGAATATCGTACAAATATATTTTGAATTACTTTTATGAACTATAATGATCAGTAACGGTGCCAATTATACCATTAAGAAATTTGGAGAGAAAAACATTTTGTCACCACCACTTTATATTTATGGTTAAAAAACTAGACAATTAAGTATTATTGACAAGCATTCAGACATAAATAGGTCAATGAAACAAGGGAAATCCGAAAATAAAGAATGAAAATAAGAATATATAAATTAAATATACAAGTACATTTATTATTAAACAAATAATAATTAGGTATATCTATAAATTTGATATTCCCATAAAACAGTATACTTTTACAAAAACAAGAAGAGAAGAGTTAATAGTTAAAGTAACTTAAAAATATATTTACATATGAAAATTTTTAAAACATCAATTTAAAGTTGTTTGATCAAATGAATAAAAAATTAGTCTTATTCCCTCTAAATGTTAAAATAACTAAAAAATGTGAAGCACAAAACAACTATCGAAATATAATATGTAAGAGATACCTAAACTACAAGGGAAGTTTACAAAAAAGGATTGACCTCATAATTATATGCATTAAAAAACATTTTAAGATCTGGATTGGAATCTACATTTTGTATTTCAATTTTTTTAAAGGGGGCAAGGAGATCCCTTGAAGAAGACGAAGAAGGAATAAGTCCAAGACAATCAACCTTTTTTACATTGTATACAAATTATATATGAGTGTCATTATTTTAAATTACATGAAAATAGGCCAAAAGCTCAAATACAATATATTTGGATTTCCATATTTGGCGAAGCAACAAAGAAGTTGTAATACGTTAATATTATAATCTAAGGAATACATAAGAAGGGAAGTTAAAAATAAACTAGAGGCATGTATACACTCAGAGAGTGTAAACCTCCGCCGTCACGGGGGTCCTTATGAGCCTTCCGAGGCGGATTTTTCACGACTGGGGCGGGTCGTAGAGGGACGAGGGAGGGTTCCCCTCGACGGAAATTTCGAGAGGAAGACGCTCCCGGCATCCAATTTCACAGTACAGCGACATCTATTGGCAGAGTAGGCTAATTGAAATATTTATTAGTATTTAGCTCATTTGGCATCTTAAAGAAGCACTCAGAGATGCCAAAATTTAATCACTTGTTCTTTTGGCATTTCCAACAATTCCACAAAGTTTCATCCGAATCCGTTCTGTACTTTTTTGAGTTATCTGCTGACAAAACAACAAACCAACAAACAACGCCAGTGAAAACAATACCTCTTTCGGCGGAGGTAACTATGGTCTTCTTATATGCATTAAAAAATTGAAGACATGGAGGGGATTTTTGTATATTTCTTATTCCAATAATTTTTTTGTGGGGGGGGGCGGGGGATAAGAAGGAATCCCTTGAAGGAGGAAGCCCAAGATAACCAACCTTTATTTTTTCTCCCCACGATTTTCTTTCCGATATATATATATACATAAATACATGATTTCAGAATAAATAATATACCACATATATGTACAATAGTATAAAATGATCATAATAATAAAATAATAATATAATTTATGCACATTAACAACATGATATGATTCCCTATAATATACGTGTATACACACAAACACAAATTCTAATGAGCCCACCAAGAGCTCTCATAAATCAAGGAGTCATCCTCACGTTATAGGACCCTCCTTGAAACACTATGAAAACACGTTCTCTTCTTCTTTTTATTCTTCTCACCCCTTCTACATACATACATACATAACAGTATGTACACCACCACTTAAAACTAACATTTAAGAGGTAAAATGATATACAATACACTTGGGATGGTTATGTGAGCATTCTAATTATGACGTCAACACAACTAAATGAGGAAAAAATGGTGCATTGGGCGTGTACAAATAATACTGTGTGATTCATTAAGTTTTATTATGGACTTGAGTTGCTCGTGTTTGAAAATAAATTTATTTTAAAGGACTAATTTACTAATCTGGTGCAACCATAGAGATATAAAGATATAGAGAGCTGATTCCTTCAATAGCAGAGAAACAGCGTTCTGTTGTTCTGTGTGTTCAAAATAAAACAAAGTAATCTGTACTACGTCATCGTAAGCTGATCATAGAGATAAATAATCTCTTTGATCAGCTTTCGATGATGTAGTACCAGGCTTGTGAACGGAACGCAAAATTGAACGGCGTTCAGCTGAACGCACGTTCAATGAACGGAACGCTGAATGGAACACAACTTTTTTGAACGTTGAACGCAAAAAAAAGTGTTTTGCGTTCAGCGTTCAATTTTCACAACATTTCTTGGACTTTTTTCGGAAAAAAAACGTCATCACTTTTTTGAAATTCTTTAAAAAAAAACGTCATCACTACGTATAATTTTTGAAAATCTTTTCTAAAAAAAACGTCATCACTCGCAGTACTTTTTTTAGAAATTCTTTTCTAAAAAAAAACGTCATCACTTTTTCTGGGAGATTCTTTCTAAAAAAAAAGTCGTCACTTTTTTTAAATATTTGAACGCTGAACGCTAACGGAACGCTGAACGCAAAAACATTGAACGGACACGCTGAACGGAACGCTTTATTTTGAACGCTGAACGGAACGCTGAACGCAAAAAAAGCTGAACGCTCACAAGCCTGCGTAGTACAAATTACTTTGTTTATTTAGAACACACAGAAACAACAGAACGCTGTTTCTCTGCTATTGAAGGGAATCAGCTCTCTATATCTTTATATCTATATGGCTCAACGACCGTTCTCCCGCTCCCCCTGAATAAAGGGATTTTCTAATATGATATCCTCTTGTGTTGCTTTATCTTTTTATATAATCTTTGAGGGATTAATTTCTGATCTGGGTGATTGCTTGTTCTAATGCTGCCGCTGAAACAAGGTGATCTCAGATCTGAAGGGACGGCTAACCGATTAAACAGATCGGCCCTAAAGGCCATATCTGAAAAAGATCTAATTGGTTCCAGTTTTTCTAATGAGTGTTATCGATATAACTTTAAACGCAATTAACGCATGTATTGTCTTTTTGATATTTATTGCATATTTTTACAAATTTGAGGAGATTGCAACTTCTTTTCTAATAATAGAACAAAAGCGACTTTTGTGAATTAAACAAAAATTTGTTACTTCGCCCAGAATACATATTCCAATATTTGTATAGCACATTTTTTTTTTTTTGCTTACTTTTTCTGCCAATGTGTTAACTTTTTCGCATATTTTTGGGCGTATATACACATTATTATTATCATTAATATATATCTATAAATGTATATATATATATATTTATATATATATATATACAATATATATATATATATATATATATATATAATATATATATATATATATATCATATATATTATATATATACTACTAATAAAAAAAAGAATTCCGTTCGTTCGTTGTTCGTTTCGTTTCCCTGTATCTCCCATCAGTTCATTAGATCCTGACGAAATTTCCACTGAATAGTTTTGAGAGCTCAGGGAGTGTCTTGGTGGGTTTCTCAACTCCCGGAAAATTCGTCATCGCCATGCTTATTTATTCGCGAAAACGTTTTTTGACGATTTTTTAAAATTGCCGAGTTAGAATTTGACCAAACTTTCTGTGATGAGTCTGAGGTAGTAACACGTGTTTTGTATTTTTGAGTGTTTACCGAAAAATTCGTTTTCCATATGATTACTTAAAAATAAGTTTCTTTCTGTCCCTGTAGGTATGTCCCCCCCAATTTAGGTTTTGTGGAAAATAACACACTTTTTTATATTGCAACATTGTGCTAATCAAATTCAATAATACCAAGAATGGAGAGTCATGTCAATACCCAGCTTTAAGGAATAGAAAACGGAATAAATGGCAATGACGATACAATGACGACTTTTTAAGGAACTACTTTTCATAAGAAAATAACATAGGCACTCAATGAAATGTCTTCAAACATAATTTCTCTTTATGAAGTTTAAATACCCAGCCTTAAGGAATAGAAAAGGAAAAATGGCAATCAAGACCCAAGGACAACTTTATAAGGAACTGATTTGAATAAAAATCACATGTGATGACATCACTAAAATTATTCATCTTCTTTTTACTATGTTTAAATACCCAGCCTTAAGGAATACAAAACGGAAAAAATGGCAATGAGAGCTATGGCAACTTTTTAAGGAACTTGTTTGAATATGAAAGTCACATGCGATGATTTCACTGAAATTATTCGTGTGATTCCTTCTTTGTGTGATATTTAAATACCCCACCGTAAGGAATACAAACGAAAAAATGGCAAGGAAGACCCAATGACAACTGTTGAAGGAACTGATTTTAAAATGAAAAGTCACTTGCGATGACATCACTGAAATTATTCGTGTGATTTCTTCTTTTTATGATGTTTAAATACCCAGCCTTAAGGAATACAAAACGGAAAAAATGGCAATGAAGACCCAATGACGACTTTTTAAGAATTTATTTTAATATAAAAATCCACGCGATGACATCACTAAAATTATTGGTGTTATTTTTTTTTTATCCAGACTTTTGTGTCAATTTGGAAAATCCCGGGCAGCGCCGGGTAACATTCGCTAGTGTATTATATTTAAAATAAACCATATAGTCTAAAATTCGTGCTCTATTTCCATGCACATATTGAACTACTTTAATAAATACTTGAACAAAATATATACTAGAAAGTTTATTATCAACTGATACTGGATTGAATTCCGATGCACTGAGGATGATCTAGGAGCTAAACGAACTAACAAGTACAAAAACAAACTTTAAATAGTCACACATGAATTATCTAGAACAATAACATTAATCTACTATATTAATAATAACTAGATGACAGGTAAAAAAGTGAATATAGCTATTCACATGTGGAATGCATTTATGAAAAAAATAGTTCGATTATTCCGGCCTGTGGTAATGTCTTTAGGTTTGAACTCTTTCAATGCTTGCCGATTGAAACAAAAAAATCTAATAATCATAACCAAATATAATATATGATGGCTTCAACATTTTTGTTTCATACTTATTCTGTTTAAGCCTATTTAGGCTTTGAATTGAGATTCATTTTCCGATTCTTATCTTCAAAAATCCATCAAAGAATGTTAGATGTCCAAAATAATCAAATAATTCAGTGGCCTCATGTTATCTGATCAAAACACTAAGTTTATATTTTTTGTGATAGAGTCCTGATTTCAAGAAACTGTATATATAATGAAGATTCTTCCTATTTAAATGCATAGATCGTATGGCTTATAGAAACATAACAAAAATGAATTTATATTAGATAATTTAAAGGAGGAAATCATTTAAGTATTATTATTATTTTCAATTTTATAAATCAATTTGAATAAGGATTTCCAAAAATCCATTTGCCTTCACTTTTCTTTATTAAGATTTCGATCGACATAAATAATGGAATATATTTAATGTAAAAATATTTAATTTTCTTTAGAAATTTAAAAATTATATTGAAGGAAAAGGATTTCTTCCGCCAAAAATGTTTTTGATGACATTTTGTTTTGTAAAGATTGGAGTGAGTTGAGCAAATATAACTAATATTGCTGACTGATAACTTTTTCTCGAGAAAAGTATATATATATATAAATATATATATAAAATACATTAAAGTGAAATCTCATATCAATCTGTTTTTGTATTCGTTATTACTAGAGTAATATCATTTGATTACTGTATCTTCATATTTAATCCTTATTATACTGCTAAAAATATGGTGCTTTTTTTCTTTTTGCCTAAGTGTTCAAATAAAAAGGTACCTTTTTGATATGAATATATTATAATTATGATCTTAATTCGTCCTAGGATTTTTGAATGAGTCTGATGACTCTTCACTCTTAACCATAGATATATACCGATATAGAGAGCTTATTCCCTTCAATACCAGAGAAACATCTTTCAGCTGTCGCCTGTGTCCAATATAACAAAGTAATTTGACCTACGTCATGGTAAGTTGATGATAGAGATAGGAAGATTTGTTTATTTTGGGCAAATTGACGTATTTCTTTGAAGAATCCAATAAGTCCTCAATGTATTTATATCTTTATGCTCTTAATGTATGGGATTGAAAATTATTCCATAGGGAAAATGCACTTCCATTAGCATACAATAGATAAAGTTATCAAACATGATTGGTTACAAGAAAAGACTAGTGTACCAGGGCGTCAAAAAGTCTAGTATCACTTCATTGTTATTAGTATAAAACATTTTTTTTATTCATAAATTAAAAATATCTGCTGGATTATCTAACGTTCAAATTATTACAACAACAATATCACCGGACATTGTATATAGGTTGATATTATGTTTAAATATTATGTAAAAACACATTAAAGAAGCATTTTGTTATAATATCAACTTTTAAATAAATAGAGCCAATAATAAAAAAACAGGTGTGCCAGACACACTTCTTCTCCGTCAAAGGTCATGACGACCTGTCTTTAGTGTTTAGTCTTTAGGCGTCATGATTGAAAAGTGTTTTTCCTCTGAGAAGCTGTTGAATTAGTATATAAAAGCAATGGATCCTTGAAAATATAAATGTGTATAAAACATAAATTCCATCATATATGACGATGAGTGGATCCTCAATTTAACCATTCATGTATTAAAAAGTGAGTTATGCTTCCCAGTTATTGTCGACAGCTACCTGTTATACGTAATTTATAATATAATGTCAAGTCATTGGAAAAACCCTCTAAGATTGCACTGTATTGGAATTCATCCCAATGCTAAAGAATGCACCTACTCAAGTTGAAGTGCAGATAAGTACTTGAAGATATAAATAATATTGTTTATTACATATTCACTGAAGACATAAACTTAACAGCAACATATTATTGATAGTGCCAATACTTCTACTCATACTTCTTTTCAACAGTGGTTAATGATTTATTATTTATTAATATACAATATGTGATCAAGGATCACATTGATAATAACTGTATATATTGGTTTCCCAAAAATAGTTTGCAATCAATACTTTTTGTCATTAACATTCTACGAATAAAATGTTTGTAAATTGGTCATTATTGAAAAGGGTGAATTTAGTTTGGATCCTGCTTTTGATTACTTTTTAAATTATGTTAAACTATTCCTTAATAAGAAAAACAATAAAAAAATGCTTCCCTTCAAAGTTTATTCAATGGCCATATTTAAATTATTTATTTAGCTTCATATGGAACTTTCAATTTATTGTTAAGGATGAATGTTAATGTATCAAAATTATTAGTAAATATTTCATTATTCTCAACTAACAAACTATTAGAGAATTTCTTTCATATCATTCATTTGGTATGACCATGTTTGAATATGTATATCATTTATAATGTCTTTTCCTTGGGAATGAATTAAATATTTTCACAAATGATTATTATTTTGTAATTTTTTATACATAAAATATGGAGAAGTACTCTTAATTATTTACACTTAAATATAAAGAAATAATACTATATAAGAATAAAATTAAAGATATAAAAAAGAATGTTCCAATAAAAATAAATTTACATATTCTTATATACAATATATTATTTTAAATAATGAAATATTGATTATTGATTATAATACAAAAGAGATAAAGTTTCTATCAACTGCAAAGATACTTTATGAACTCTTTGGGAATAAACTCCCCTTAAAGTAAATTATAAGCCCTAAAAATGTGTCAAAACCATATATAAGGAAAACTACAAAAATGAATACCTCTAATACATATTCAAATACTTATTTATGAGGGTAGAAACACATAGATTTCTCATAGATTATGGAGTACCACGGTTCTTGAAGGCTTTGAACGCCCACTTAAGTAAACATCCAAACCAAAAATCATGTTTCTTTTTCCTATAGTCTCAAGTGGTATTAATAAAAATTTGTATCTGCTTATTTTTTTCAAATATACATTTACGGAAAAACCTTTTTTGATGCTCAACTTAAGGGCCAATGTTTGAAGTTCATAGAAAATGATTGGTTCATGCGTTCTTTTTATATTTTAATATGAAATACTATAAGTAACTAAAGTAATGACGTACGAAAATTAAGTTTGAAAAAGGTTTGTATTAATATTTTCTTTATAAATAGAATTAACTTTGAAAAAATGTGCCTTCAAGCGTCTTTTCCTTTCTGTCATAGAACTTTGCCTTTATGAAAAGTATGAATGCATCTCAAACTTAAAACTTTATTGTTTTGCTTGTCAAACGACATATATTTAAACAACTTTACAAAACTACCAGATGTTTTAATTAGTCATCTCTAACTGTCTTAAAATATATTCTTAGTCCCATCCATAATTTGCATAAACATAGAAACATAAAGTTAGGGGAGCTTTCCTAAGTCTTACCCACATAACGGTAATGTAGTTTTCTAGGGCAAATATCTTTCCAGCAAAATTATTGATTATTCTTAGCTTAATTGAATAACACAAGCTTCAGCCGAAATAGAAGTGCAAACTTCTTGGTCTTTAAGTATTGAAAAATTGATGAGCAAATAATTATTATAAGGTAAAGAGTATGTTTTTGCGGAAAATATGCAAATAAATACTCAAAGAAGGTGGGGGGGGGGGCATATCACAATAATGCAAATTAACGGTACGCCATTTTTAAAGATATTGGATGATATGATTACACTTTAAAATGTAAAATATCTTATGCACAAAAAAACCATGTAAAACTTGACTTAATGTAGTCTACAGCGGAGTAAACATAATGAAAATTAATACCATAATGTTATTGATAATAATCATCATTCGACGAATTGCCGTCACATACATATTATTTTCCTCCCAAACAAAACAACTTGTTTTTCTTATAAGCACGGTCTGTATTGAATAAAAATAATACATTAAATGGGTACGGTTACTTTGATCCCCTACCTGAGCTAGAAACAAAGAGAAACCACACTTCAACACGGCCATCGTGCTAACATTCCTCACAACCTCTCTATTATTGTACTTATTATAGAAGGATCTGAATCCGCGAGTCCCGTTGAACATATTCATGAGCCGAGTCAGTGCTAGGAGCGACCACATTGATGAAGGAGGTCCCAAACGTCTCGTCTCCTCTCCGATCATTGAGGAGGAGATGAGACGAGCGGGGCAAATATAATGACTGGAAACATGCCACCCGTCCACTCCCATTCTAGAAATTTGATCCCAAGCAATGATGAATCAATGTAAACAATAACAATAATAAGACAAGGCAGGAGCACTCTGGATGACGAATACTTTTTTTCCTTCTTCTTCTATAATAAGTACAATAATAGAGAGGTTTGTGAGGAATGTTAGCACGATGGCCGTGTTGAAGTGTGGTTTTTCTTTGTTTCTAGCTCAGGTAGGAGATCAAAGTAACCGTACCCCATTAAATAATGTAAAATAATTTAAAAAAGAAATTTGTGTTTGGAACAACATAAATAAACATACTTCTTATAAAAGATATGTTCGACTATACGATTCAATAAATGGTTGTTCATTTTATCTTTTAAATAAAACCTAAAGAGAAAATCATTTGAAAGTTTGAAGGAGTCTAAAGCCAAAATAACATAAATAAATAAATTACCTTTTGATGTATTTCCATCGACTACAGAATAGTTTTCGAACCAATTTGAAATAAAAAGGCAAGTCTGTGATGAATCTATTTGTTGTTCAATTTGTTTCGGACAAAGACGTAACTGCTACTTTAACTGAAAGTTTGAAGTAAAAAAACTTATAGCATAGATAATATATATAACTAGAGGCATATATACACTCAGAGAGTGCAAACCTCCGCCGTCACGGGGTCCTTATGAGCCTTCCGAGGCGGATTTTTCACGACTGGGGCGGCGTAGAGGGACGGGGAGGGTTCCCCTCGACGGAAATTCCGAGAGGAAGACGCCCCGGCACCAGATTTCACAGCACAGCGACATCTATTGGCAGAGTAGGCTAACTTGACATATATATTAGTATTTAGCTCATTTTGCATCTTAATTCTGCACTCAGAGATGCCAAAATTTAATTACTTGTTCCTTTTGGCATTTCCAACAATTCCACAAAGTTTCATCCGAATCCGTTCAGTACTTTTTGAGTTGTCCTGCTGACAAACAAACCAACGCCA
>CP045891.1:32820240-32841671 GCA_013387185.1 Caligus rogercresseyi
CCGGAAAAGTATATTATTCTCATTCTTTTATTCGGAACATTTTTTAAACAACGCTCAAACAAAGTCTCAAGCCATTGATCATGCTTTGTCAAGCATCCAAAGTCTTTTAGCAGAACAACTGGCTATTTCTCATTGCACCCCTGGAGCGGATATCATCATGCTATTCCGTGGTAGCACTGAAGATTCTCTGTGTTCGGAGACCCAATGGCCGGCGAATTAATAAAGTTTTATCCTGATGTTGCCTAAAGGAGTCTTAAACATCTTTGACGACTAATCCGCCAATATAAAGCAGCCAAAGATTCTCAAAAGTTTGAGGAAATGTTATTTTTATATTATAATTTCTCTTGTTAACCGTGTTTCTTTTATTCTCTTGTAATGTTGCGTGTTTTTATTTATTTTAATGATTGTTTAATTTACTTTGTTTAGATTATGTTAAGAGTTTTTTTATTATGATGTGTTATGTATTTTTATGTATCCCTACTCTAAGTAACAAAGTCTTAAAAATCTTAGATACATCAAAGCATAGAAATTAGTGTGAGGGCCTACTAAATCAATATGTGCTTCAGCCATGTATGAGTTAATCCATTTATATGGTATCTAGGCGTGAGATCAAACATATAGAGATATACTGCGTGCAAACACGCAAGTAGGCTTTTCATAAAATAGATTAAGGGATTATCTTTCCTCCAGGCCATTTTTATATAATTACAAAAATTATACTTAGTTCTCTTTGATAATTCCCTCCACATACAAAGAGGTTATTTAAGACCCGTAAATAATATATAGTCATATTTGTCTCTTTCTTGACTTTTATAGAAAAAGGAGTTTAGGATAAGTATAGTTATCCAATAACTATATCAATATATAAACAAATTCATAATTCTATTATTAGTGACACATATGTTACAACAAACATCAAGCCATAAAGGAGTACGCTAGATGTGTAAAGGAGTGCAATGTCGTAAGTGCAATGTATGTTAAGTCGTATTAACTCTCTATGTTGGGGGAGCAGGTTCGAATACCAAGAGGGGATGGTCATTTTTTTGGTCTAACTCATTGATAAGATCCATGGTTCAAGTGACTAATTTTAATACTATAATGCTTATTTATATCCAGTCGGATACTGCAATTCTTTGGAACCATATAGGCACAAAAAATCCATAAGCCCAATGTTGCAAAGCCTGGCAATAAAAAAGAGACAGTTATCGAAGGACAGATTAAAAATCATATAAAAAGGAAATATAGTAGCATATTTAATAACTTTTTTCATTTAAATATTTCTCACTCAGTTATTTTTTAAACAAAGTACAGGGTGCTCTAAAATCTGTATTTTTGCTTATGCTTTTAAAAGATGATATCTATCTTATTGAAGACAAAGATTTGTTTTTTGCCTCTCCTATGCTATTCATCTAAAAAGTTTTAAGCTTCTTTGCAATCGGAAAGTGCATCAGTTTTTTTTTTCATTCTCTTAGATATAATGCAAAAACCCACTGGGCTTACATTTCTATATTAATATAGAGTAGTCTTAAAATAGGGTTACAAAAATAACTTTATTGAAAATATAATTTTACAATCTTTCACAAAATTTTATGAAAAAATACATCAGCCTAGTAACTATCAAATAAGAATAAACATATTTTACAAATAATCCATGATAAACACAATAAGTTGGCTTAAATGTATTTAAAGGTTTTCGTGTAACAAAAAATATTTATATATTTTTTGAAGCATAAACTTATTAAATTTTTATCCAGTTTTTTGTTATTTGTTAAACATTCAATTGAATAGTGATTTTGTATCTCTTATGTAATTGCACTTAAAAAATAAATTTTAATTTATGTAGGTTCAAGTCTCATCTCCAGTTAAAATACATTTTGTCTTTTTAATGTAGACTGAAATGATTGTTTCAGACTCTTCAACGTGCCGCATTTTCCACCAAAAAAAAAATTTTGTTTCGAGTTGAGATTTATCGCGTTTGAGAGCCTATTGATGCGCTAATATCTAAGAAATGCCTCTAATGGTTTCCAACACCAAAACTTTGATGATTTGAACGTGAGCTTCGTCGTTTGCAGATGATTGTTGCCCAGAACTCTCCTACAATACAATTTGTATCTAAAAAACTAACGGATATTATGAAGTGTTACTTCTCTAGTATATCAAAGACAGTCTTACCAATGAAAAAAAAATCCTTCAAGGCCGTGCACGTGGGAGATTTAAAATGCAATGTCACTTTACTTTTTGGCAGGGTATGTAAAAAACCCAAAATTTGGAAAAAAAAAAAAAAACCGGTTAAAAAACCGGGTTTTACCGTGGTTTTTTCGAAATTCGGGTTTTTCATTACCCCATTAATTAGCTATTAGCTAATTAATGGTGTAATGAAAAACCCGAATTTCGAAAAACCCCACGGTAAAACCCGGGTTTTTTAACCGGTTTTTTTCGGGTTTTTTCAAATTTTTTTGGGTTTTTTACATACTCTGCTTTTTGGACACAAATATTTTTCTTGCTTGAAATCTACAGTTTCACCATTATTGCCTTGTCAATTTCTGAGAGATTAGAAAATAATTCATAATAATACTTTATTAATTCCCAAGGTTTTCATCCATTCATGAAAAAACTATTGACAGCAAAGATTAATCATACTTTTAAAGCCTCATGCCACTTGAATATCATTTTTGTTTTCAATGTTGGGGTGGCATGTTAATTACGATTGTTCATATTTTTTTGCATGCTTTCCTTACATTTATGTATATATTTATTGTTCTTTTAAGTTGCCCACACAATTGGACAGCCTAACTAATTGCAAGAATACTACGGCTAAGAAACTAAATTTTATAGTAGAACCTAAATGCATTGCCAAGAAAGGTATCTACGTGAATGGGCATTCTATTATTCATGAATATCCTTAGAGATGGCAATCCAATATTGATTTACATACGTATATTACAAGACAGGTGGATTTGATATAAACGATATTCATCTAAGATATATCTTGATGATACCGATACCTTTCTTATAAGATCGAGTGAGATCAATGGATAATTATTGTTGATTTCTTTCTGATTTGTATATATATATATAATACATATTTCAATAAACATATGTATATATATATATACATATGTTTTATTGACATATGTATTATATATGTATATATATATACATATATATAAACTTTATATATATACATCTATATATATATATATATACATATATATATATAGCATATATATAGGTATATATATATATATATATATATATAAATGTGTCGCTTGTTTTTTATTGATGTTATGACTTAGACCACGAGTTTGCAATATTGGAGCTTTTCAGGACTAGCAGGCTAATTGTTAGTTATTGAAGCATTCTCGTCTCACTCTCATTTTTTGACGACTTCTATTTTTTATTTTGTATCTCAATATCCTTGATGAAAAGAACATACTCTACAATAGGTTGCTGGGACAACAAAATTATAATCTTTTATTTCGGGCGAGGGATCAACTTACGTTTTTGATAAGGGATACTTTCTAATAATACTTTTACGTGATTGACAATGTTTTGGATAGCCTAATAATGAAGAATCAATAACGTATACAAAGCTTAATTGCTATTAGATATGTATTTCTTACAGCCTCCAGCCACACTAATATTTTTAATTATTGATATGAACAAATGTTTATCTTCTCATAAATAATTATTGCCAAAATATATAGCTTTATAAATTTTACGTCAACATTTTATCTTTACAGGGATTTAAACCTCTTTAGAATGGTTTATATATATATTATATATATATATATATATATATATATAGATATATATATATGCTTAAGGACACGCTTGGTTATAAAACACTAAATGAAAGAGTTATTGCCTAGGTCAAACGAAGAAGAGAAATGCAATTAAAGATAAAATAATACAAGTTGATCTTAGATGGACATTCGTACAAAGACGGTTTGAAGTTGAAGGTTGATAGAAACAGTAGATTTAAACTTATTATCATATTTACTTTCAAGGATATTAAAGTCGTATACAAAGTCATAATATCCCTTGTTTTGTTTGTACAGGATGCTCTCTCGAGCATAACCAAATAAATACACAACAAATGCATACTAAAATCGACTTCAAATATACATGAATTTATATTATACTTATTCATACAGGACCCGAACCAATAAAATACAAAAAGTGCATCATATTAAGCAACTGAGGAGCAAAAGATAAGAGTCGATGAATCATAAATTAAATTATTATGATGGCAGTAAAAAAATTCTATAAATATATATATTTTAACAAAGTGTATTAACACAATAACTGTGATTTTCATATTGAGTAATTTTCTTGCATTATAAATCGCAAAAAGTCGTTTTTAGGTATATCTTGATTCTCCATTCATAAGAAGCTTCTTTGATTAATATTATCATAACACATCCTAATAATAAGGGTTGGTTATCACTAGAGAGCAGAAAAAATGTGAATCACATAAAAAATATTTTTCACATATTTTCCTTTTTTTCAAATAATTTTATTTTTGAAATTTAAGAAAAACACATTATTATCATGATATCCCTGAAATAAACACTTTTTTCTCTTCTTAAAATATTATTGAACTTATTTTAATCACCTCTTGCATCATTTTTATAAGTTTTCAATTCATTCTTTTCTTTTGTTGATTTTTCAAGGAAATATTGCACATCTAAGTTTATGATGCTTTTTTAATAAGTATGAGGCTTTTGGTCAATCAACGTTTTACCCAATAATAAGGAAAAGTTATGCATCTAATTGGGCGTTAAGATAAAACTCCTTTGATGTTCCA
Source organism: Caligus rogercresseyi (assembly GCA_013387185.1). Lineage (NCBI taxonomy): Eukaryota > Metazoa > Arthropoda > Copepoda > Siphonostomatoida > Caligidae > Caligus > Caligus rogercresseyi. Next base: position 32,825,051 of record CP045891.1, read on the forward strand.
TTTTTGGTGAAATTCCAGGTGACGTTAGAGAGGGTTTTAAAACTAAGTTGTATTACGTTGTAAAGAAAACCCTGCCCTGTTAGCATTGATATGCAGAGATGTGCTGCTAGGCAATCTGGAGCTGCTCTTCCAGATGGGATGAGCCCAATGGATAGAGCTATCCTAAAATACTGTCCCATTACTTCTCGGTAGATGTGGAATGATCATTGAAAAAAAAAATCCGATCGTCGCCAAAACTTAACGATATTTTTTTTGCAGAGATTATTGTATGTCACTGTTTTATGAAATAATAAATTCATATTAAATCAAATTTGGAGTTTAACATCATTAACATTTTTTGCTCATTTGGATAACATTCAAAAACATTTTTCACAAAATCATCACATTTTTCCCGCTCTCTAGTTATCACACTCTCGAGGTCTGATTGGCTGATTTTCTTACTCTCTAAGGCTCCATCTATATTAAATTAAGGAAATATTACGTTGTATTTATTACTTACATAAGATTGCACTTTTAAACTCTTCTCTCACCCCCCCTTGGAATCGAATAGCTATTGGACGGAAAGATTGTCATCAAATTATGTTTGGCCATTAAAAACACATTTTTACCTTTATTCCTCTTTTTAACTTTTTCTTTTTATTTCCATTTTCGAAGCCACGATTTTTCTCATTGTTATTTCGCCCTACGTTTATTTATAGTAAAATGATCTAACTAATTTGATGGAATGTGTTGCCTCTATTGAAATAAAAATCTTTATAGAGTTAAAAAAGAATTAAGACTTCTTGGTTATAAGTCAATAAGATTATGTCTTTTCATATATTTAATTAAGAAGATGTATTCAGAGCTTAAAAATATAAGCGGTAAGGAGATCATTTGAAACAAATAGTGCCTTTATTAGGTAGTGTTTCTGAGTGATTGCAAGGTATGAACGTGCAAGGAATACGTAGACATGATTTCAGACTGTCTCTGTGCTGCATGTACATAATATTAAGTATTGAGCAAAAAAACAGCATTTCCTCCTCAGGACTTCCATCTCAAAATAAACTATGTTTATCTTTTGGGGCATAATTATTCTATGCATGATTCTTTTTTAGATACTTATTTGTATTACTTTGCATCAAGGTAATTGCTGGCGTTGAAGTTAGTTACTTCAAAAGAAGGAGACGCTTGAAGGGGCTTCAAGACCACCAACATATATTTGTATGTGCATTCTTAAACGAATTAGGTTTATAGCAGGGGGGGGCAGAACTCATGTAAACACAGAAGGATATTTCCAATAAAAAAATGTGACGTCATCACATCTACGATTTGCCTATGTATCTAATACCTCTAGGACAACTAAGCTAAGAACGTAAAGGCTCTCAAAGGAATAACGTCCGGAGCTCCCTCCCGCCACGAGCCACCCGGGGACGCACAGCTTCAGCATCAGGGAGGAAGTGGAAGTCCTGAACACCGCACGGACTCTGAGGCCTTTGGCTGGTAGCCCGCACGCATCTAGGAGCTCCGGAGCAACGTGGCCGTCCTCTGCAGCTCCGCCTCCACCGGAGAGCTCCGGGTTTCAAATTTTTATTTCCTTTTGAAATTAATCACTGTTTTTAAATGTACCTTTGATTTTATTTAATAACAAATAGATACTGTGACGTCATCTGTGACGTTTCAGTTTTTCTTTTCTAATCAGAGGAATCTAAACATTGCGTTCTGCGCATCTTGTATTATCTATTATCTTTGGGTTTATAGCTAAGTATTAGATGTTTTTTCAAATTAAATTTGCATGTTTATTTCCATCTTTTTGTAAAAATTTATTTTTCAGTTCTAAAAAAATAATTACGTCAAAAAAAAAATTTTTATTACTATTATATTCGGTTTTTAATGAAGGAGATTATATCTTTGAAGTGAACACAAGTTATTTATTGAGGTATTTCTTATTTTTATGTCTACAAATGTATTAACATGAATGTTAATCATGTGATGAAAGAGGTGACTAGATAGCATTTACCTTTAAAAATTAATTCATATCCTCATTTTTCTTATATACATATATCTTAAACTTTAGGCAATACCTTAGAATGATGAGTGGCAGAAAAGGTCTAGAAAAAGATAGAAATTACAGAAAAAACAGTCAAAAAAATTATGGATAGGCAAAAATTTGAGTGAAACAAACTTAAAAATAGACTACATTTTATCGTACAAGCAGTTCGTGTTTTAACATTACTCAATTTAGTTGAAAAAATATATATTCGGCATTATTTACGTGCATTCCACTCAAAACATATTGCTGCAATATGTTTTAAGTTAAACAATTATTCTCATGTCATTATTTCCGTTTTTCTATCTTGACCAGTTTTTTCCTTTGACGTTTTTTCCTAATATAATTTTACAAATTCGCGAAGCCACACAATGGCGTTCATGATTTAATTTAAACTATTTGTCAAATCATAGCAATACTAAATATATTTATCATGTCCACACAAGGAAAATATTTACAGGTTGATTGATTTTACGGCTTCTGGGCCATATTTGGATTTTTAAACTGTCCGCATCCATTAGCACATTTAGAAAAGGATAAGAAGTGCACCCAGTTCATTAAGTCAAGTATGGCAAACAGAATATAAAACGAAGAAGAGTAAAGCAAGTAATACTTAATTATCCTCACACAGAATTTGGCTTATAAGTACGTAGACCTTCTTATACCTTAAAATGAGGATGACTCTGACTTAAAATTGTAATATCTACTAGTCATGCTAAGGCCGAGAATGAGTCATGGAAAAAGAGATGAGCGTGGGTTGAGTCAACGTTGTTGTCCTGAGAAATATAATTAAATTAATGATTTTCCTGATAGAATTGAACCTTGCTCGATTATAATCGATAAAGTGCATCGACCAAGGATAGCTGGCTTAATGCATATTATTATTAATTTATGATTGAGGTCTTATAGGTTTTTTTGTCCTTTTATATAATTAGATACCCAGATTTTGGGTATAATATTGTTGTATAATTTATGTTCGACTTTGAATAGAGTATATACGATGTATCTCTAATATCAGATAAATTGGAAAAATCCAATATATATGTCGAATTGAATTAAATGGGCATATAAAATTACATATTAATGATGTCGAATATTCAAATATTGGTTTTTATGTATATCAGTATTGAATATCTTTTTCCTCGTACCTAATAGCCTCTTATTGGTCTTGATGTACTACATTGCATATTTTATCAATGATTCTGGAAGGAACATTCACAACTAGGAAGGAATTGACAGTGTATATGCAATGTCCTTAAAGTGTAGAGCTCTGGTAGAACAGAAGGCTCATCAAATATCACCTTAAAGTTGCATTTCTAGAAGCATTTATTTACTTGACTTTTGAAAGTCAGGGTTATAATGGAGGAAAGAATATTTGACAATTTGATCATTTTAACAAGAACTTAAAATCCTGGATACGTGAAGTCATCTTACATGCACATTAAACAAAATCACGTAGGAGAGAACTAATTCGTAGATGGTACTCAAATTCTTATTTTTATAAAGTCCGTCAGTTGGTAGAATTAAAAGTTGATTTTGTGACTGTTTTTTTTTTTTTTTTTTTTCAGTTCTAAAAAATTCCAAAGTAATTACGTTAAAAACAAAACATAAATAGACATTGTAGTCTAAAATTATTACTTCGGGGAAGAACAACACCAATTTTAACAATGATTGAACATAATCAAATAATAAAAATAACTATAAAAATGCACAGAATATACTTTAAAAACGATAATCAATTATTATAAAAACATCATTTTGAAGTTTTAAGAATGCGACGTAAAATCTTTAGATGAGATAGTGAACTTGAGGGGAAAAACTTGATCTCCTCTGAAGCAATGGTCCACGAATCGTTGCGAACAGACGGAATTTTGAGAGAAAATGCAGCATATCTGGCTGCAGCTGATACCAAAATTGCTCTTAGGTCCGTTGGCTTCACGCACTCCCGTTTTGTTAAAGAACTGGCAATCCTTGCTTTGGCGTTCAACAAGGCGTAATCTATAGCCTTGGAGTTATTGGAACGACGTCCTTTTCTTTTTTGAAGTCCAAAAAGCACAATTGCCTTTATGTATCCCTGCCCACAACTATCCAGACCTCTGACGTTTAAAGAAACGAATTTCTTCAACATAGAGACAGCCTGGCAATCCACGAAGGCATGTAAGGTGTCACTGTATAATCTACCGCAATCCTTGCAATGCTCCGAAAAGATAATGCAATTGGTAGAAATTTGAAGTTGGCTGGTGAATGTTCTCCCGTCATGGATTCCAACTAAGGACTGGTTTATTCTTTGCCTCCATGTTTCAGGAAGTTTTAATAAATTGACAAATAAATCAGTCAGCCCCTTAATTTCATCGTTAGAATTGGAAAATACCATTTTAAGGTGCCATGGCCGGGGCATTAAGTGATTTACAGCAGCCCTTCTTAGAGGGAATTTAAACCTTCCGTCATCAAAGGGGTATAGAAAGAGAGCAGAGTGGACGGATAGAACATTGTTGGACAAAGCTTTTTCCTCCAAAACTGCCGAATCTCCCAAATTTTTGAAGAAATATGGTCTTGAGTGATTTTTTCGAATAATGTCCACTGTTGAATCACTGAGATATTTGGGCTCACACTTCCAGATGATTCTCTGAGCTGCCGCCCAAATTGAGGAAATACGTTGGGTGGAGTCGTTTGTGAGATCAGTTCCGAACATTAACCTCATACATAGACTATTGTACGTTACAGTCCTCCTCCATTCCTTGTCTGGGGTTTCAAGAATATTCATAAATACCTTGATATATATTTTGGGAATTATCCGAGATAGAAGAGCCAGTCCTCCCCCAATTAACGTCTTAGGTCTCCTAATAGCGGGAAGGTAGTTTTTATGAAAAAGCTTTGACAGCCAAACTTCTTCTTCAGCCATAGCTCTTTCCGCTATCTCCGGAGACGCTGTGGCTTTATATAGAACTAGCGGAACGATGTGGAGATTGTACAAGTCTATTCTTTTTTGGAGGCCCAAACTCCTCCACAAAGCTACCCGACTATTAATTGTTGAGGACATAATGTCCCAGTTACTTCTATGTAGCCCCTCCGGTCCCCATTGAATACCAAGTATAGATACTTTATTTTTGACTGCGCAATGACCTACGCAATGCCCTTCTTTGTAAGCCCATTCCCCTATCGGCAGAATAAAAGTCTTGGATCGATTTAGTTCCAAACCCGACCTCTCCTTGAATTTTTCGAAAGAACCCAAAAGTATTTCGATTCTCTTTTTTAGCTGCGCTTCCGAATTTGCTTCTACTGTCAATGTAATGTCGTCTGCGTAGAGGTCAATCAGATGTCGGTATCCGGGAAATTGAACACCGAATCCACTGTATTTACGTGACAGTTGAATCACAAGTTCTTCCACAGCAGCGATGAATAAAAGGGGGGCTGAAGGGCAGCCCTGTCTACAGCTTCTTTCAAGCAATATAGACTTGCTTTCCAAACCACCCAATGTGATTGTCGAGGATCCATTATAAAGAAGCGCACGAACTGGATTAAAAAAATGGCGAGGGAGAAGTTTTTTAACAGCCCTAAGAATTTGACTATGTAAAATAGAGTCGAATGCTTTTTTAAAATCTATCCCAATCACCGCCCCAAATTTTTTCCTATTTTTCACAGATTCAATGGCTGCATGAATATTACGTGACACATCGGATATTTTTCTGTTTTTTAAAAATCCTTTTTGAGGGATACCAATCTTCTTGTTGAGTATTAACTCCATTTCCTGGGACAAAACTCCAGACAAAATTCGGTAGGATTGGTTAAGAACGGTGATCGGTCTCCAATGGTTAAAATTCAATCCATTCCCCTTTTTTGGGATGAGGACAATTCTTCCTTTAGTGAAAGATTTAGGGAGCTTGCCTCTGATTTCCATGGACTCTCCTATTCGTACAAGGAAGGGCGCTATTTCATTAGGAAGAAGCGAGAAGACTTCTCCAATGATTCCGTCCACACCAGACGCCTTCCGTGCATTAAATTTCTTTTTGATGAAAGATGTAATTTTCTCAACAGTGAAGATTTGTGAGCGGGCTACAAATTTCTTCTTGGGGAACTTAGTCCTATCATGGCGAAATATGTCTTGAAATTTTGAGTAGAAAAAGTCCAATACGTCTTGGGATTTGGTTATCTTTTTACCTTCGTGGATTATTGCTGTAATTGCAGACGCAGAGTGTTCAGTTTTTCTCCGAATGGTTGACAACCGTCGGAGAGGGCTTACTTCCTCAGCCACCTTGTCACTCATTTCAGTCTCGACAACTTCCGCTAATCGAAAAGTGTTGACCACCTCTGAAGTGAACGTTTTAATGAACATGCCTTTTTTCTCAAGCAGATGATTAAGTTTTGCTTTATTTTCTTTCATTATAACCCTCTGGTCATGCAAAAACTTCAACGAGGTGTACCGAACCACTCGTGAAAAAACTGAGGATGCTTGATCTGATGAAAGAGAGGGATTGAAGGCTTGTGATAGGTTTTGACGAAGTTTTGTCATAAATATTTTCTCCTTTATAATCCACTTCGGCATTTTAAAAGCATTTGTCCTTTGTCTAAAGTTTAGTTCTATGTCTAAAATATGATGATCCGAGAAGGGTTCGGGTCTATAAAAAGCTTTTCTTATTTGTTGATAAAAGGTTGGCGATACCAAGGCCAAGTCGATTCGAGAGGCTGAAGAACCTTTTCTCCACGAAACTCGCTGATTGGGGCTAAGTTTTTTAGTAGCGTCTAAAAGATTAAGTTTTGCGATTAAAAATTTAAAATAGGCAAGTTGGGATAATTAGAAGACATCTTATATAAATCAACGTTGAGGTCTCCTATGATAATGGTGGGAAGATGCCTAAAAAGTTTGGAGTCAATAATTGATTGGTAGAAGGCGGTACACAGATCATTGGGGCCGTATGCATTGATGAGACAGAATCTCACATTGTTTGTCGAAATGAACAGTTTATGCCAATCACTCGACTCAGAATATTCCTCAACACGTTCAACAACTCTGATTTTCTTCGAAACAAACGTTAGAACGCCCCTACGTGATCCATTGCCAGTAAAGAACGAATGAAAACGTCCAGGTTTGCAGATTGAACAGTTGTTTGAACAAGTTGATGAAACATCCCGTTTTATATCTTGAAGACAAACTATGTCAGGATGTCCTTCAAAGATAGAGTTCAAAATGGCGTGCCTACGTACCCTGTTCATCCCACCTCTAGTGTTGAGAGATACTATTCTCTTTATTCCCATATTCTCTTTTATTTCACAAGAGCAATTGTCCTGGAAATAATCAGAGATCTTTGTCTGTGAATATCTTTCAGAAGAAATGCTCATTGAATAACAGATTCACGTGATATCAGTTAGTTCTTTTTTATTTTTGTTGGATTTCTCCCTTTATCAAGCGATGGTACAGACTCAGATCTTATTCTCTTGGCTGAAAGTGAACGAGTCCTATCCAATAGAATTGCATTAGAATCGATATGGGAACGCTGATTTCTTGAGAGAGCTCCTGAAGTCCTTGGTGTGCTTAAGACTTCTCTATTACTATTAGATTTTTGAATAGCCTCAATAGGTGTGTTAGTATTCATTCCTTTCTCCACAGCAACATCTTGAGTCCCAGAGATACGCAATGAGACTTGAGCTTGTTCTATAATATGAGAGTCGTTATTCATATTCGTGTTGTTGTCGCAAGTTGTCTCCACATTATCTTCAGTTTCATTTTCTTCAGTTGAAGAATCCTCAGGTAATTCGACGACGGAGTTCCCATTATTTGTATCGCTCTCTACTCTCTCTTCCGTCAGAGTAGATGTTCCTTCATCTGAAGGAATTGCGTCTAACGTAGGTGTCTGTTCTTCACAAGTTTGTATACTGTGAGCTTCCTCCTCCAACTGAGGCGCTGATTTTCCCCCTGAGGAATTCGATTCATCTGTTGATAAGCGCTCTTCAAGTTTCTTCTTCAGAACTCTTTCATAGTCAGAGGTTCTCATTTTCTTTTGGTCACAGTATTGTTTCAGGTGTCCGTAATTGAAGCATTTCTGGCATTGCAGTTTTACACCTTGAAACTTCAGTTTAATCAAATAACCTTGAAAAGGGACTATCTGAGGAATACTGGAGGGATCAGCGTTGATCTCCACCATGTAATCGCTATCCCTCCACACTTCACGGTAATTTGGGTATTTTTCTTCTGCTTTTTTGTTCAGGGGATTACTTTTCGGATAATGTTTGATGATTTCTCCAAATTGGCCCAGCCATTCAACTAGAAGTGCTTCCTTCACTCTTTTAAAAGTGTTGACTAATGTAATCGTGAACTTTTTTTTCTTATCAAGTGAGATTTTATCAATCCCTTTGAGCCTGCACGTTACTTCTTCATAAACATCATCTTTGTTCATTGCCTTAATTTTTAGTACTCTCTTTAAATCAGAAAGTCTCGATCTGACATCTATAGGAAATCTTGTATAAATACAAGCCTGACCCATCCCAAATCTGGGGTTTGCTCCGGCTATTTCGTGCTGGTGGAAACCAAACTCAATCGCCATATCATATACATCCAGGTGTGTCAATTTGTCATTTTTAAACATATTTTCTTCACCATCTTCCATTAGAATAACGAAGGTTTCCCATTCGTAATCCCTATTTAAGTTAATATTTTTTTCAACATTATTAATGTTGACACTCTTCTTTCTCTTCAGCACGTCTGCATATGCACTCCGCGAAGAAGTTGTTTTCCCCTTATCATGAGGTATATCGGGTGGGATACTCTCCATTTCTTCTTAGCCCGTAAGACGAAACAATAAGAAGAAGAGTAGAAGAGAAGAATGATTTAAAGGAACAACAACAAAAAATATTGTTCTTACACCGCTCCTGCGAAAGGTGAATCACAGGAGGAGGGGGGAGGGGGGAGTTAGAAAAAAAGGAATATGAGATCCTTTTTTAGGCACTCCGAAACAAAAAAGCCCAATAAAAGTTCGTGTACTTACTGCCAGGAATCCGGGCTACAAGCTGATATAAATAATTATCTCCAAAGACGGCTGATCCTTGAGGAAATTAATTTATTTCACGGAGTCTCTAGAAGCACATGTGTACACAACACAATACATAAACATATGTTTTTCTTTTATTGGCCGCAGGGCTTATATTTCGTATGTATATTGAAGACAAAAAATACAATCACGAATATATAACGGTAAGCATCAAATATCAAAAAGGGTAACGTTCGAATTGTAATATAAATAACAATAATCTATTTTAAAAATCAGAACAGCAATGGTTTTAAATAAAGTATTTGAGTTTATATATTATATATATATATATATATATACAATTCATAACTGTTGGAGTAATTTGGATACAGGGAAGTGATGGGCATCATTTCAAGGAGGTTGACATCTTGATTGTTCTCTTTTATAAATAACGTTGTGAACTTTTGTTAAAACCGCATCACATCTTGGATTGCGCGAGAAGGTGATAAAGTCTTCCTCTGATGGGTTTTCATTGTGATCCATGGTAATATGTTGAATGGCCCGATATGTTTTAATTAAGACGAGAATTTCCACAGTAAATGATCAGTAGTTTCTATTTCACTCTGCAAAAGAAAACAGTTTCTACAGTCGTCTTTGAAAAATTTGCTGGCAACTTCCAGTGAACCAGTCAACTTTCTATATTTGAACCATTTTTCTGCCGATGTTAAAAATGGATTTTAACAGCTTAATGCCCTCGCTGATATTCCTTTTTATTCCTCTCCGTTTTAAATAAGATTCGAATGGAATTATAGTTGATAAAGACGATGCATTTCTTAAGACCCTCGTGGCTATAGTAGAAACTTTTATTCTAAAAGGTAAAAATGGTCGTGGAGTATTTAGTGGACTACCGAAGACACTCGTAAAATATTTTAAAGCGAGTTTGTGTAAAATTTCTTGCGAATGAATCACTTGCTATAAAGCGTTTACTGTCTTAGGGATGGAGATATTTAAACAATTTAAAACTGGTATCTCCCATGCAGTTCCAAATTTTCGAGACATTTGATTTTGTTGACTGTTCATAATATATGGGCCAGGCTCTCTCAAATTTATTTTTGAAATATTTGATATTCAATGGTCCCCCCCCCCCTTCTGATTTAAAGCTCGATTGCTGCTGAAGAATTTCATATATTTTTATTTATAAGCCAACCAAACAACAAATCGTCATCGTAAGTTCATAAATTGTATAAAGTTGATAACTTTTAAATCGCAACTTAATATATATATTTTTGCTACTGTCCATATATTTTTTTGTATACTAGTTTAACGATACAAATTAATTAGTAAAATAATTTATAATAAAATAACAGATATGAAGGCACATTTATAAACTGAACAATGTGTAATTATTAATTGGATAGAAAATTGTTATCGATTCGATTTTATGAATGACTCTTTAGCATATTGGTATTGAATATAGTTTTGTTTGAGGGTAGGATCTCAGAGTACGAATTGAGGCCAAATCTTGGATCGAAGGCGGAATCGAATACACGATCTCTACTACAACACACAGTTACTTTAACCATGCTGAGGACTTATTCTATCACGGAAAGCCAAATATTTAGGAACAAATCTAAAATTCAATTAATTCAATCGGCTTTTAATCCAGTAGAATGTTGATTAAAGTTTTTTTTGTATCACCAAGACATTTTGCTCCGCCATCAAATATAAGATGTCTTGTTTCACTGCCTTAAATAACGACGCGCACGAAAGAGATTTGTACGCAACAATGACTGGTGAATTCTAAGAAAATGATATTCAAAATATATAATATTATGCCATTCAAAAAGCATTATAGTTTAAAATAAACACAATATAAAGATGGTGGCAAAACAAAACGGTTTGAAAAAAATAATGGTGCTACTTTTATTCTTTTAATATATTTTTGAAACATATGTACACCATCTTTACATTATCCATTATTGCTTTAACATATTCGGCTGTATCTTGGCATACTGTGAGCAAATGAGTTTCATAGGATTTTTCTTTCAGCAGAAAACTTTTTCATTTAATCCAGGGAAGACTTAGAAGGAAATAGATTTCTTTAAAATACATTAAAATAATTGAGTACTTCAGCTTCTTCAAAGAGTACAGATAGCTATTACGATTCCATCTTTATAAAAGGATTTCTTCTTTAAAATTCTTTATGAATGTTTTAAAAAGAACAATTGTGTTGAAAAAAGAAAGATGAATTAGGCAATTAAGTTCATTCAATGGATAATCAAAAGCGTTATTCTTTGTCTAGGAGCTAAAAAATACTAAATAAGACGTCTAAGGGTTATACTATGGATTCTGGAATCCACCTGTCTAGAACGGTTTATAGATAGGTTTGACTGTATATATTATATATAATATATATATATATTATATATATATATATATATATATATATATATATAATATTTATATATATATATATATACAATTGCATCTTGAGTGAGAATCAGAGACACGTTTATCTTTTTAAGACTTTATTTTCAAGTAATTAATCTTTAACCATTATAAACTTTTGCAACAATAAAGATAGCTCTTAGTTAGATAGTTTCAACTACCGGCTGATACCAATCAGGTTCCGGAATCAAAAAGCTAAAAAAGAAATAGTATACTTCCTATCACAATCAGGACTGTTATTTAAAACAGCATTTGGAGGCATTTTAAAAATTAACACATTCCGACTATAATTGTAACTAAATGAATAGTCATTCTAGTTATTCATTTTTTTAGTATTTTATTCACATTCATATCTTATAAATTTGGTTAAAAGGAATGGACTGAAAAGTCAAACATTATTCACATCTCAAATAAAAATATCTGCATCTTCGTGGACGGGGACTGGAAACTCCTCCAAATAAATTATCTAGTTAATAACACTGGCCAACAGCCAAAAAAAGGTCGGACTAATTTACCATAATTCATATAGAGTTTTATTCACTGATTCCAAATATGGTATTCATTTTTCAAAGTTAGTGATAAATTCAGAGCTAAATGGATTTCAATTTTTTTAGCATTTTTTAGATTCAGAGCCATTTTTGGCATACAAGGACTGAAGTATAGAAAAATAAAAAGCAATGATTTGATAGAGCTTAGATCAAAGTACTCATTTCAATTTTTACTTCGTCTCTGGCACATTTAAACTTTAAAATATATGTCATTTTGTACGAAAAATGAAGGGTTTTTCTTAGAGACTCACTGATCCTCACTGTTCCTCACTCAAAGGTCTTACATGATTAAAAATTCATATGTATATGAAGAAAAAATATCAAGCTTTAATTTGATATGCTTAATGTTCTATAAAATGCCTTATTTTAATCAAAATTAGCAAATGAATATTTTTTAAATCCTCTCCATTTTGCCCTTTTTTAGAGAAATTCATAACTCACCCAGTGAGATAGAAACAGAGAGAAACTGACGTCACAATGTATGTAAACAATAAAGAGTAATTTTCCTTCTTTCATTGGAATTTGAGTGTTTTTTCCCGGAAATCTTCTGAGGATCCAGGATTCCTAATGAGTGGCCTGCCGGCTGTGCCGTCGAACACAACATTTGTGAGAAGAATTCATCGTGACACAGCCTCGGATCAAGCATGGAGCAAAGAGTGGAAGCTTAGGAGGACATGACTCCCCAGAGGGTGCTTAGCCTATTCTCTTTGCATCAAAGAGGATGATGAGTCGGAGACAGACAGACCCTCAAGGACATTACCCCCCTCCTCCTCTCTCTTCCTTAAGGCTGGTTGGCTGGCTCATTCCGTCTGCTCAAAGAAGATGACGTGTCGGGCACCCCGGAGGGAGGGAGGAATGGACTCCCGTGAGAGAGAGAGAGAGAGAGAGTCATTGCCTTTGTCCTGTCTACCTACTAGCCTATTCTATCGGGGAGTCTCCTTTTCAAGTGAGACACAGAGAGAGAGAGATAATTAACTTATTATCATCCTGAAGAGTCTCGGGATCGAGAAATAGTGACTTTACACATAGAAGTGGAATCTTTGGGCACCTGGATCGTGAAAAGAGGAAGTTCCTCATGACCTATTCCTACTCATTCGTCTTCAAATATCTACCCTCCCTCCATCCCCCTCTTCCGGATCTGTCTCGGATGACTACAGAGACTCCACTCATGAAGCCTCCTCCTACACGTCTCTTGGACTCGAACGTCTAGAAGAGGAAGTCTCTCAGGCATTGCTCTTCCTCCCTCCGGGTCTCGGATGACTACGGAGACTCCACTCATGAAGCCTCCTCCTACAGGTCTCTTGGATTCGTAATTCTAGAAGAGGAAGTCTCTCAGGCATTGCTCTTCCTCCCTCCGGGTCTCGGATGACTACGGAGACTCCACTCATGAAGCCTCCTCCTACACGTCTCTTGGATTCGTACGTCTAGAAGAGGAAGTCTCTCAGGCATTGCTCTTCCTCCCTCCGGGTCTCGGATGACTACGGAGACTCCACTCATGAAGCCTCCTCCTACACGTCTCTTGGACTCGTACGTCTAGAAGAGGAAGTCTCTCAGGCATTGCTCTTCCTCCCTCCGAGTCTCAGTTGACTACGGAGACTCCACTCATGAAGCCTCCTCCTACACGTCTCTTGGATTCGTACGTCTAGAAGAGGAAGTCTTTCAGGCATTGCTCTTCCTCCCTCCGGGTCTCGGATGACTACGGAGACTCCACTCATGAAGCCTCCTCCTACACGTCTCTTGGACTCGAACGTTTAGAAGAGGAAGTCTCTCAGGCATTGCTCTTCCTCAACAAGCAAATGAAGGAGTCCTCCTCACCCTTCGAGTCTCATCTCTAAAGGCTTGCAATTTGGAAATCAATGTCCATGATATAATATTCTCCGGATCAACCCACCATATTAGTCTCGGAGTCGAAAACAATGGACTTCATGCATGGAAAGGGAAATTTTGGACCTCTTGATTTAAAAAGGATGGATACTTCAAGGCTTCTTGCTTCCCCTTTTAATTTGCCTTCCTAGATTGGAGCCATAATTTTGACAAATTCGATCATCTTAGAATTTGGTGACTTATTACCATTCTTTACGTCGCGTTTCGACCATAGAATCTTCAATTACACCAAGCTTTTCACATTTGAATCCATGAGAGTGAAATAAATTCCTTATATTATTTCAAAGATTCTACAAATAATTTCAACGGAGTCTCTTTCCACTTGGGATATTTATTTTATCCTTATTTTATATTTACCGCATATATTCGTACAGATACTCTGATTGATACACCCGAAATATACACTTGATCACTCATTTGACATCTATTTTTATACTTATATCTATACTTTTAATATTTGTTATTATTAGTGCAAAACTCAGTGCCTTGCTTTTTCATGTATTTTTTTTTGTTAAATATCGAGTCACTGTGTGCTGCGTTGAAGAGGTTTATTCAGGGAAATGAGAGTAATAAACACTAAAAGGAAATTTTTCCCTTTTACTTCGCGTAATTAACTTGGAAACGGAAGTGGCCAGAGTCAGATTTGTGTTTAAAAAATTATTACAGAGCAGTATCTTGTCTAAGGACTCCATTCTAGTTCCTATAAGTGATGTAAGACAAATTATGTTTTATATAAAAATCAAAACGTTTAATAATATAATTAAGTAGGTAATTAATACTTTTCTGCAATTCCTAGGCTAGACAAGATTAGGTAGGACCTTAAGTGATAAATTAGCATCAAGTATACTCATGATAAGGTCAATGATAACTATTTTCATTTCAGATTTTTATTAATGGGCTATATTTTATTTGTAAATTTTAACTATAGTAGTAATAAGCATTTCTTTCTTTAGGGGGCAGAAATACAGATTATATCATAAAATATATTAACGAACACCTTACCTTCACTTAAGAATTGTGAAGATCAATACTCTGTTGTGTATTCTTTTAGAATAATTCTTTATATTTATATTACAAAATACTTTTACCATAATTACAAGAAATACGAGCTGATATCGTTAGAAAAATCAACAAAAGTTGTGAAGGTGTTTTTATTTCAATACAAGAATATAAAACCTATAAATGTGAAATAAGTCAGATCACCCTTGAATTATGAAATATGTAAATATAAAGTGGTCGTTTGGGGTTCTTCCTTCAAACACGACGAAAACGGAAAAATATGTTTCACTTTATATAAATGTCAAAGAAGAGGAAAATCTTATAAAATAAAAAAAAGAGTCTGTTCAGAGGGCTTCATTACAAAATATAAGGTCCCAAGGTAGAAGTGTATAGTATCCATTGAAGAATAATGATGTTCCTTATAAATACATGAACCATGAAGCAATCTACATATTTGCAAGAGAAAGGGGTGAAGCCATAATGGAGTCCTCCTTCAAGATCCACGGTTCCAAAGGAGACGAATATGCTGGGTTCATCAGGAGAATAACCATTGATTTCCAAATTATGAGACTCGGAGGGTGAGGAGGACTCCTTCATTTGTTTGTTGAGGAAGAGCAATGCCTGAGAGACTTCCTCTTCTAGAATTACGAATCCAAGAGACGTGTAGGAGGAGGCTTCATGAGTGGAGTCTCCGTAGTCATCCGAGACCCGGAGGGAGGAAGAGCAATGCCTGAGAGACTTCCTCTTCTAGACGTTCGAGTCCAAGAGACGTGTAGGAGGAGGCTTCATGAGTGGAGTCTCTGTAGTCATCCGAGACAGATCCGGAAGAGGGGGATGGAGGGAGGGTAGATATTTGAAGACGAATGAGTAGGAATAGGTCATGAGGAACTTCCTCTTTTCACGATCCAGGTGCCCAAAGATTCCACTTCTATGTGTAAAGTCACTATTTCTCGATCCCGAGACTCTTCAGGATGATAATAAGTTAATTATCTCTCTCTCTCTGTGTCTCACTTGAAAAGGAGACTCCCCGATAGAATAGGCTAGTAGGTAGACAGGACAAAGGCAATGCTCTCTCTCTCTCTCACGGGAGTCCATTCCTCCCTCCCTCCGGGGTGCCCGACACGTCATCTTCTTTGAGCAGACGGAATGAGCCAGCCAACCAGCCTTAAGGAAGAGAGAGGAGGAGGGGGGGTAATGTCCTTGAGGGTCTGTCTGTCTCCGACTCATCATCCTCTTTGATGCAAAGAGAATAGGCTAAGCACCCTCTGGGGAGTCATGTCCTCCTAAGCTTCCACTCCTTGCTCCATGCTTGATCCGAGGCTGTGTCACGATGAATTCTTCTCACAAATGTTGTCTACGACGGCACAGCCGGCAGGCCACTCATTAGGAATCCTGGATCCTCGGAAGATTTCCGGGAAAAAAACACTCAAATTCCAATGAAAGAAGGAAAATTACTCTTTATTGTTTACATACGTTGTGACGTCAGTTTCTCTCTCTCTGTTTCTATCTCACTGGGTGAGTTATGAATTTCTCTAAAAAAGGGCAAAATAGAGAGGATTTAAAAAATTCATTGCTAATTTTGATTAAAATAAGGCATTTTATGGAAATTAAGCATATCAAGTTAAAGCTTGATTTTTTCTTCATATTCATATCAATTTTTAATCATGTAAGACCTTTGAGTGAGGAGCAGTGAGGAACACAGTGAGTCTCTAAGAAAAACCCTTCATTTTTCGTACAAAATGACATATATGTTT
>CP045891.1:32841771-32860273 GCA_013387185.1 Caligus rogercresseyi
ATGCTGATGATATGACCATTTCAGTAGAAGCCACTCTGAGCCTCAACTGGTGAAAAGAATTGAAATTATTTTAAATTTTTTCACTAAGTTCGAAAAAATCTCTGGACTTTCCGTTAACAGAGCTAAAACTGCAATTCTCCCCATTGGTTCTTGGTTTCCATCTCAGGATCTTAGGATTCACTCTTGTTTAGTAAAGTCGAGAATAGAGATTTTGGGCATTCATTGGAATAGGTGGGGTATTGATGAAAGGAACTGGAACAGCTTAACCGTCTAGTTCTTCAAAAAACCAAAATGTGGAGATTCTTCAACCTTCAAAAGAGAATTGATTTGTACAACTCAAAGGTTATTCCTTTGGTGTTGTATAGAGCATTCTCCTCCCCCTTTTTTGCCGAAAAGGCAATCATGAACGAAGATAAGTGGCTTGGATCATTATTTCATAGTTCTTACATTAAAGCCTTAAAAAGAAAGAGAATCCACTTAGGGGGAACATAGTACAACTTTCCCTTATAATTCCCAACATGTACTTAAAACTCTTCCGAATTTATTCCAAACCCTCTTGTAGAGTGGCGCAGATCGGTTTCATTGAGCAATGTTTGCACTTGGATTTTGTTTGGGTCTGAGCTAACAAATCGTCAAACCAGTTCTCTTTCACAGGTCTGGGGCTGTGCCCAAAGAATTTTATGGAGAAATGTTCCTGTGTTTGAAGGAAACTGCATTACCGATATAATCAAGTGCAATTCGGGCAAAAAATATTTCTTCAGGAAACTGAATTGTCCCGAAGTCCTCGAGGAGATGGCCATAAAAAGTAACATATTATCATTACACGATGTGACTCCTGTGGGTCCTTTCGTGATGGCAGGTTTTTATTTCCTTTATCAAGAGCTGCTCTCGATTATCAGGTGCTCAGACCCTGGTACCTTAAAATGACTTCTCCCATTCGTTCCGGTTCTGAAGAAAGTTTGAACATCTGTCAAAAATACGTTGACCTCCTCAAACTTCCAGTTTGTTGGAAAACTAGGATTCTTAAATCTCTTAGGGATTGCTGAGGGGACAAAGTTTACGGCTCAGCTGCAGATATCCGCTGATCTCACTCGTTTTATACTTCCATGCAAAGATTGTGGTAAAATTTATAACACTACTTTGCATGCCTTTGTAGATTGTCATTCAGTATCCATCCTAAAACAATTCATCAGTTTGAATGTCAAAGGACTTCATACCCCAGATACAAACAATTTTTGCAAAGCCATCGTCCTCTTCGGTCTTGGCAGATCTCTCTCTGCAAAATCTAGAGCAATAAATAGCACTCTCTTAAATGCCAAAGCTCTTATAGCTAAGAGGTTAGCATCTCACTCTCCTATCAGTCCGTGGGAGGTAAGGGCAATTATTCTAGCGGCTGCGGCAAGATACGCGGCGTTGGACCTCAAGATCCCCTCTGTCACCGATGGAAAGTGGAGTTGGGCTGGTGATGTAATTCGCTACTTCCCTTCGTGTTCCCTGCCTTATGGAAAAATTATTAAAAACTTTTACGCCAATTCAAGGATTTAAAATAGACCGTTTTTATCGTTAATTTATGTTTTGTTTTAGATTGTCAAGTTGTTTAATTATAATTGTATTTTAGTGTTCGTTCATATTTGATGTTAAAATTTTAAACTAAAATGTTTAATTATGTTTTTACGCATTAACATCTTTTTATATACATTCTGTTTTTTTATGCTTGTATATTTTTATGAACTGTGGAAAAAAAAAAGAATCTTCATTGTCATAAATTATTTGGAAAACGTTAACTAATTCTCCCAAAAGCCTCAATCTAGTGTTTGATGGGATTTTTTTCGATCCACTAGTCGAAACCAAAACAATTTGTTCAAAATATACAAAGATAATGGAACAAGTATTTCAACGAACCAGGAGTTTGTAAATGAAAACCCTTTACTGTGGTGGTGGGAACGAAAATTTCAAATACCAACTCTTTCATGCGTGGCTTTTAAATATTTGATGGTACAAGGAAATATGTGTTCCGTCCAAAAGATTTCTCTACAGTGGGGTAAATTCTAACTAATCGCTGTACTAGGCTCAAAAATGTTTATGCTCAAAAATTGGTAAATTGAACGCCAATTTACGTTAGTCATTCTAGATTTACTTTAAAAAATAGATAACTAATTTTTTATTTGAATAAGTTGGATGTGAGTATAGTTATATTATTTTGTTTTGTTTTTCTATTAAAATATTTGTAAATATTATATGTAAAAATATGTCTTTATTCTAATTTATTACACCTTGTTAGTATTATTATCGTGCTAAGTTAATTTTATGATATATTAAATGTCAATGATAAAAATTTTTCTGGTTGACACAAACGGTCTATTGTAAATCAAAATTTCATCGCTGAGATGAATTTATGTGTTTGAAGAACTGAATATTGATTTAGACTTTGATATCAAGTAATATATTAAAAATATCACTTATAGCTCAAAAAACTATAAATCCTAAAAATATCAATTATGTTAAACTGTGCCCGAGGGATACATCTTAGAATTTTACAAATAAAGGACTTAAAATACAGTTGTTGAATTATGAGATAGAAATCCCGAACTGCATAGAACTCTTATGTAGTATGTATGATCATTTCAAATCAATTGGGATGTTAAGGATGTTCTAAAAATACTAGTATTCATGGGAGTATCAAGTTTTTCACGAGTAACAAGTCTTCCTTTTCACATATGTGACGTGAGAACACTATTTGAATACAGAACGAAATATAATAAAGGAGAAAAACTATTATACGTATTTTTGGCTATATTTACTTCATACGATGATGCTTCCATTTTTTATGATTTAAAATTATACGTTCTATGTACAAAAAAACAAAAATATGGACTTTCGATCATATTAGTTGGGTGTTTGTAGTTTGTTTTATCTCGATTGTTTATTACAATCAAAGGGTTTTCAATGCGCAATATCCTTCCAAAAGATGGAAGGCCGTAATTTGTCGTGGAATCATTACAAATTATTTATGCTGGTATCCCTGCGCATCGATATGAATCTCCACCAATCACATGCTCCAAAAAAACAATGGCTAGAATTATGCTTTGAAGAGAGAGAGAGAGAAAGAGAAAGAAGGGGGGATCTAAATTCAAAACATACGTCATGTATTTCTTGTTAATACATCATTATTAATTAGTTATTCTCATGTACATACTTCGAATCAAATTGGATAGACAATTCGGAATCCAATCGTGGATTGTATTTTGTCGAATTGATTGTGTGTTGCTATGCAGAGATTCCATCCAGTAGAATCCAGTACATCCTTCATCTCGTGGACGTGCCGCTCACAAAGGAAGACTTGGCGCTCGCAAAAAAGGACGTGCCGCTCGCGATGGAGGGCTTGGCGCTCGGAGACGAGGACTTCTCTTCCCCTCCAGGATTCATACTCCCCGGTGATCCCATCCTCGTCGTCCTCCGGCACAACGGAGGTGCCTCCGAATCCACGAGTCCTGGTTCCACTTGGACTCGGCGGAGCGGAGGCAGGTCTGGATGGATCCCATGGGGCTCGGATCTCAACCCCCCCCCCGTGTGAAGCTGACGACGAGGAAGACAATTATCCTGATGGGGTTCAGCTGCAAATTGAAGCGAGTCTCCATTGAGGCACTATCTCTCGGGAGGGACCACAGCCGACTGGAAGACCATTAGAGAGTACCTGAAGACGACCGGGAAAACTTCATCAACCTCAACGCAGGATTCACCAAAAGGATTGTCTCCTGATGTGGGACAACGCCCGTCCTCACGCTGCCGCTTAAACAAGGAAGTTTATGACCCAAAGGGACGTAAACCGGTCAAACAGAACCCCTACAGCCCAGATCTGAACCTCTTTGACCGATTCCTGTTCCGGAAGTTGAAGCATCTGCTCCGTAATGACGAGTTTGGGGGGCATGAGGAAGCCACTACTGCTGTGCAGCGGGCGATGAAGAGGGTGAGCGAAGACGAGCTGTTCGACCAACTCAAGAGGCTCAGGGAGCACTGCTACGACGTCATGGCAACCGGAGGGGATTGTATTTTCTAATTTAAGTGTTTTTTTATTATTTGATGAAAATAATGAGTTTTACTGGGCCAGACTATTCATGGTTCAACCTAATAATAAGCTATATGTGCGTATTTTGTTGTATTTGTTTATTTCATTTGATCAAACATAATCTAAAAACATTTGATTTAACTATTAATTATACTTTGTAACACATTTTTGGTCCAATGTTAATAAATTTACGTTATTTTATTAATTTTTCACATAGGATTTCTTGTCTAAATTGTCGAGCCTTTAGAACAGGTGAATTTCTTGCATTGCTTTTAAAATATTTATTACAACAATATTTGCACCTATAACATTTGGTTATTTTCTTAATTAACGTTGCTTGTATAAAGTGCAACCTTTACATAAAAAACATCTAAATTTTTGTCCGCATTGAACGAATCAGAAAGGCCAGAAGCTCCGTCTGCTTCCACAGGACTTACAGAAGTATCTACAAAAAAGCATTGATTATAATACTTATGCTATGTCCGTTATGAATTTACCTTCGATCAAACTATCACCTTCATTGTTTATTAATTCAAGTGTCACATTAATGAGTTAGAAGGACCATAAGATATGTCAGCCTCCACAGCACTTACAGAATGATCTACAACTAAAGAAAATACTTTATTTTAATACACTATTGTTATGCTAGTTATGAATTTACCTTCAATCATACTATAATCTTCGTTGGATATTGATTCTAATGCCACATTAAATGATTCAGAAGAATTATAAGATTTGTCAGCTTACACAGAAGTATCTACAACAACAAAAAAAGACTTGATTAGAATAATTTATTGCTATGTTAGTTATGAATTTACTTTCAATCAAACTATCATTTTCTTTAGTTTTACTGTTGGTATGTTCTTCACTGATCGAGTCATCTACACTGGCAATAGAATTGATGAAAAGCTGTTTCTTGGTTCCAGAAGATATTAGAGGAACAACATTCTTCATAAGGTATTCCTTCCCTTCCTTCGATAAACCGTGCTTTTCCAATAAGAAATCATCATTTATTGATGTAGGTACATCTGAATAACAAATGCCACGTTTCAGAAAGTTCATTTGTACACTTTCTGAGCTATCTGACCACTCCTTTAATGTCACTATTCCAGGAAGTGCTGACTTCACAGTAAATACATGAAATTTCTTCATTCCTTTAATAGGACGGAAGTAGGGATGAAGGAAATTCTTCCAGTCATACCACTGAATTGGTGGGCATCCTTCCTTTTTCGAAGATATGACATTGAATTTCGAAGATGCTTTAGCAACCATATCTATCATATCTTACAACACACTCGATTTTTGATAATTATAATAAGATTTTGATATAACTCCAAAGCTGCGGTCGGGAGAAAACTTAGCGTGATTTTCAACGAGGAAATGAATAGATATCTCCTCAAATAGGTCACACTTCACCATAAATGCAGCGAATCCAATATTAGTTTTATTTTGGCCTCTGCAAAATAAAATTGATATTTAACTAATAAAACTTAATATATATTATCATCACCATACCCAAAATTATCACATTGAATTTGAAGATGGGGAACCGGCTCGATACGATACTCATCCCAAGAAGAAAAAAAGGTGGATAAACAAACTCTTTGACCACTAATTTGGAATTTGATATTTTTATCGCTTATATTAATTACTGAAAAATGTCCTAAGGCATATGCTTCAAGGCTCGATGGAGATATGAAAGATATTTCAAGTCATAAGACGACTTCTTCTCGATTGAACCAATTAAAACATGGCGTCTTTTGCCCATTTATATCCAAAGGACAAAGAACACAGAAGCAACGACTGAGTATAAATTGATTAATCTTTTGAAGCTCCTCCTCATCCAAATCTCGAAGTACGATGTCAACATTATCCATTTTAAATTTTGAATAATACTATTGTTAATGCCGCTTTAATCACGGACAACATATATACGGACGGAAAGGCTGCGAGAGCTGCTTGCATACTAGGTCCATTAAAAACAGAAGGGAAAATGAACGCGCTAAATAAATAAATTTGTTAGGCACATATCAAAACAGTATATTTTCAGTCAGTTTGTCCAAGAACGAAGTAAAATTAAAGTAAAAATATAGGAATTACAGGTAAATTCAGCAATTAAGACTGCAGTTTAGCAATTTTTCGCACACTTGAGCTCTATTTGACATTTCATTGACAGGTCGAGGTCTCTTCCTGGAGCTCCAGGTTGATGATGCAGCCCACACTCCGGGCCTGCTGTATGTTTGCCCCGTGGGCTCCGATGGCTAGGCCCATGAGCTCACTGGGCACGTGAAACTCCTATGTGTAGCCGTAGGTGCTCTGAATCCGCGTGGCCTCCAGGTGCCGCTCGACTTTCTCCGTCTTGCTCTTGAGGAGGACCTTCTGTGTGAAGTTTCGAAAGTGCATGCCCTGGATCATGGCGGCTTTCCGCTGCGTGTCCTCGTCCGTGCTCACGACCCGCAGAGACCGATTGGCGGGCTCGTACTTGACGGAGCAGGCGTTGATGGACTTGACAAAGACGGCGTGGGAGTCCTCGTCCTCTGCGTAATTGTCCTTCATCTCCGAGGGCAGCGGGATCCCAATTGGAATAAAAGTCCTTGTCCTGGATGTGTGGCATGTTGGATCGGTGGCGAAGGCGGTCCTGGTGGACCACTTGGTTGAAGCCCGGGAGCTCCCCGGCGGAGGTTGAGCTGCAGAGGACGACCACGTTGCTCCGGAGCTCCTCGACGCGTGCGGGCTACCAGCCAAAGGCCTCCGAGTCCCGTGCAGTGTTGAAGACTTCCACTTCCACCCCGATGCTGAAGCTGTGCGTCCCCGGTGGCTCCAGACGGAGGAGAAAGGGAAGCATGAGAGGGGGAGCTCCCGGGAGTCGAAGCTAGCTCACGAGTCCCTCGGAGG
The DNA here is from genome assembly GCA_013387185.1 of Caligus rogercresseyi. Taxonomy (NCBI): domain Eukaryota; kingdom Metazoa; phylum Arthropoda; class Copepoda; order Siphonostomatoida; family Caligidae; genus Caligus; species Caligus rogercresseyi. The sequence continues at coordinate 32,848,733 of CP045891.1, forward strand.
AAAAGGGATAGACTTCCTTCCTCCACATGGCCGCTGTAGTAAGCACCTCCACATGAGAGGAACCGGAGTATCCACGCTCGGAGACACGGAAGAGGGTGAGGAGGCGGTCGGCGGGGATACTGAAGACGTGCTCGAGGACACACAGCTCCCGCTCACCACGGAAGGAACCACGCCGGCGTAGCCCGACCGGCATCCGGGGACACAGCACTTCTTCCCCATGACGGACGAACCATCTTCTGGGAACGTTTTCAGAGCAGCAGCTGTTGTGCCTCCTCCCCGCCTTGGACCTTGAACCTACTCTGCTAGAGGTTTCCTGATTCTTTTGAGAGCCTTCACGTCCTTAGCTATGTTGTTTTAGTTTTAATAATGTAGTGAATCTACTAAAAAAGATGTTGGAAAAGGGAGACTACTGCCTACTCCATTTTAATATTAGAAAACGTACATTAACTATGAACAACGTTATATGATTGGTTAAAAACACAAGAGCGTGCAAGATGATGCCAACATTCCTGGCCAATTTTTTATTTGATAGCTTCTTCATCGACAATTATTCCTTAAATATCGCATCAATTAGAGGGCTAATTGAAAAAAAATAGGAGAAGAGTAAATGAAGAATACTATTATGGGTCCATCTCATTTTCACCAAAAAAAATCCTGTATTCAATATAGTGTTCTCACGTCACATATGTGATGTAGTTCTTAAAATGAAGCATGGGCATATTTTTAAAAAATACGAAAAACAAGCCTTTGCTATTCTATGAGAGATGCTCTACATTTTTTTATGATTTCAACTTTTCGATTAATTCTCTGGAAAATACGCTTTCGAACATTTATCATCCTTAAAAATCCTTTAAAAATATCTAGCTACAATAGTTGGTATCCTTAGCTTAAGCATTTCATACACAAAAAAATATGAAGAATAAAAGGAGGAGCAAAGAAGATATTGTTTTCTTGGATAACAGTAAGAAGATGTTTGATAAGAACCGGTTGATATGCACAGTGACCAACAGCAGTAATTGCTCATCATATACGGCTAAATACAATATTTCACAACTTAGGGGCTAATTACGAAAATACATCACATATGTGATGTATTTTCTTAAAATGACGCTTGAGGAAAAAAGGAGAAGAAGAGAAAAAAGCCTTTTTCTGTTTCTAGCTATTTTTACTTCATAAGAAATTACCATATAGATATTATTCTTCGAAATATGACCTCTTATCAACAACAGACAAAATGAATCACAACACAGAATTATAAACAAATTCTTTATTTTCATATTAACCCTGTGAATAATGACAAAAAGCTCAGAAAATGCGCAATTGGCCCCTAAAGTTGTGAATTATTTTATTTAGCCTTATATGATGAACATTTACTGATGTTGGTAAAAGTACATATCAACTGGCTCTGGTCTGTGACGATTTTACTTTTTACTCTAAGAGAAAAAAAATATCCCTTGAAGTTACTGTCATCCCTCTTTTTTCGACTCCCGTCACTGCAATGAGTATAATGACTATAACGACAAGACTTCGATGGAATCCAATGTGCAACACCTAATCAACCCATGTTTCCCAACCTGCTCATTTTCAACCTCTTTGGCGTAAAGTCAAATCTCAGGAGTTCCTCTTCAGACTCATCAAGCCCATCTCCTACAGCTTGATCCAAAGAGCTCCTCCACTCTTCTCTCGATGGCACGGACAAGGAATCTCCCCTCCATGCACCTTCCGGACGATCATAGCTTAGAGCTCCATTTCATCAAATCTGAACACTAGAAATGTACATTAAGGGCTCCACCAGAAGGTCATCAGAGTCTGTTCCTTGTGGGTCACCACCAAAGAGAGCAGATGTGTCCACGGGAGCCCCCAGGATTGGCATACTTCGGCCGAGAGTATTCACGCACTTCCAAGGTCGAGAAGAAGGAATACCTCCATCACAAGTCATTCGACGGACTTTGGTGAAGGTAGTTCCCCTGAGTGTCACCTGTGATAGAAAGAGAGAGCTCATCAGATGTGTCCTTGGAACTCCGTATGAACAAACTTTAGCTGGATACCCTTCGCGCTCTGCCAAGGTTGAGTTGGAAGAAGTCATCTGTGGCAGGCCAGTCCAGAAGGTCTGTCTCTTAGATAAGCGACGAATACATCCATGTCTTCGTGAGTGACGTGGAGCTTCAGGTGGACATGACCAAGAAAAGGCCGTATAAGTGCAGGACTAAGCATTGCTACTGTGCCTCAGGATTTCACCCTGAGACGGTCTCCATGAGGACTGAGAGGTCGCTGAGGAATGGAAGGAGGTCTTCTAAGGATTTTAACGACCGAATTCTTCTAATACTATATGATTTTTGGGAAACTATTCATTACACGCAAATATTTTTGAGCTACCATCCGAATAGCACATCATGAGCTGCTAATTTTAAAATATATTAATGTAGATAAACGAATTGTCCCTTGGCCCAACTTTTACCCACTCCTTTTCAAAGTTTAATTTTTATATTGTATAAGAAAACAATATTGACAGTGTAACAACACCTTCTTTTTCTATAAATTTGTTATTAAAAAAAAGATTGTATAAAATAGTTGTTATGTTTACTGTTTTATGTATACATATATCCTTATAGAAACCAATAAAGTATCGCCTTATGGCTTTAAAAAAACTACAACTATAAACTTATATATATGTATCATATGTATGAAATATAATTACTCTTGAAGATCTATAACGTATAGCACAATAATTTAAATGAGGAATTTATATAATGAAGAATTACTTATATAATTTTTGGTGGGTAAATATATTTTTCACACAATTACTAAGTAAATAAAATTGTTCAAATATTTTAAAAAAATAGCTAGCATGAATTCGTCATAAATTAAATTATTTACGTTCTATAATACATACGAGTAAAAATATATGTATTTAAACTGAATACTAATAAAAAGTTATCCCTCAAAAACTAACATACGAATATAAATACTATATCACAATAACGTATTAAAGGAACTCATTTAAAAAGGTAGAAAAATTAAAAATATTTTTTTGTGTTTAGAGAAACCATACGTAATACATCTTTTGTTATGAAAATATGGAGATCTGTATTAATTAGCATGATTTTGAACTGTAAGTATTTTTTAGAAATGATTTTCGTAGACATAAATAGATTTAAAAATAGGCCTTTGGAGGAAACTGGTGTATTAGAGTAAAAGTAGTTCCCCCCCCAACATGTTTAGTTAAAAGGTTGCTCGCCATAGGGTTTATCCTTTATGGCCTTTTGGAAGGAATCAAGACTATTCATTTTTAATTGTTAAATTTAACAGGCTATATAAGCATATGTATTTTTTAGTATAAGCCATGCTGAATAAAACTATGAGCAGTAGCGGCATGACGCAAAAACAGGATCCCATGGTACTCTCCCAAGATATAGAACGTAGTTTGCACTGTCTTGTCTCTTGAACGGGTTCCCCCGGAATCAGAAGCCATTTTATGAAGTGGACCTGGACTGTATCCAGATTTATTTAGCAGTACGTAAGCCTCCTTCAAAAGTTTATGTTGTGGATGTTCAGGTTCCGAAGTTCGACGAATGGTAGTTCCTCCTAAGGAATCTATTCGAAATTCCTCTCTCTGTCCGTCATGAGAAGGATCGAAGTTCAATCCAATTGTGGCTCCTCCGTGATTGTAATTCAGACTAAGAGACATCCTTGCTCAGAGTGGACAATATTATTATGTCAGTTTAATTTAATAATTAAGGCTGCAATAGAGTATCTTTTTCCGTCTCCTCTCCACGAGTTCTGATGAAATGGATTAGTTCCTTCGACTTTGCCAGGAGTGACCAATGATCCTGTCCCCTTTACAATGGAGTTTCCAATTGTTCCATTCCTTTACTGAGAGTATGCATTAAAAAATTAATTTTCACAGAGGACATATATAGACAGGCGATTCATTACTTACTTTATAGAGTTTTCGCATCCTTTTTCTATTGTGTTCTTGTCATCTTTCTCCATGTCGGACTAAGGGCTGAGAAGACATTGAATCGATCACTGGATGATGGTTTTCGAATAAAGATTAGATGACGACTTATTCCTCCTGAGTCAACATTTTTACAATATATATTCATTTTAACACCATTTCATAATATTTATGTTTATATTTGTGTATGAAATACTTAACCTATGGTACCAACTATTGAAGCTAGATATATTTATAAGCATGATTTAAAGACCTTAATGGTTGAAAAGCGCATTTTCTTGTGACTTAATCGAAAACTTGCAATAATTAAAAATGAAGTGCATCCTCCATAGAACAACAAACGTTTGTTTTTGGTGCTAAGTAAAGATGCCTATGCTCAGCTTAAAAAATCAGCTCCATTACATTACTCCTGTAAATTCTACCTTTTATCATCAACTGACAAAATTATTGTTGAAAATCGATTGAGATACATGGTAAACTTCCAAAATCAGTGACCAAAGGTCGGATAACCTTGATTCCTAAAAAAGGCAGCCCAACAGATATAAATAATTGGCGACCCATTACGGTACTCAATATGAGCTACCGAATTCTCTCAGGGGTTCTTGCCTCTAAAATTGAAACAATTTTAAACTATAAACTAGGAAAAGAACAAAAAGGTTTCCTTAGGGGGAGGAAAATTGCTGATATTTCTATTAACATAGGAACAGCTATTGAAATTGTTTGTAAAGAGGCACTTATGGAGCTGTAATTGCTGTGGACTTTACGAAAGCATTTGACACAATACAGCATCGCCATATTTTTAGATCAATAAAAAAGTACTACCCAAAAAATATTTTAACCCTATAAGAGCTCTTTTATATAATGGCACTTCAACTATTTCCTTAGGAGGAAAAGAAAGTGAATCTATAATTTTAAAGAAAAGTTGCCGTCAAGGCTGTCCGTTGGCCCTGCTTTTATTTATAACTGGCCTTATAGAATTATGTGATGCAATCACAAAAAAATACTCAGGCTTTGGAGTAGACTTTGGCTCATCAAAACATATAATTGATATGTATGCTGATGATGTCACGCTAATGCTCGAAGCCAATTCCCAAGAGCAACTATTGAGACGGATTGAAATAGTTCTGAATCACTTCAGAGTATTTGAAAAAAGATCTGGGCTGATGATAAACATTAAAAAACTTCAACTCTTCCTATTGGAAAATGGAACCCTGGTAATGACCTTACAGTTTCAGGTTGCTCAATAAGGGGAAGCTTGGAGATCTTAGGAATTTCTTGGGATGCGATGGGCGCCTCTGAATCAAATTGGTTTAATATGAAAAATCATATTAGCCATTCGATTCCACTGTGGAGAAAATTCAATCTCCAAAAGAGGATTGACTTTTACAACTTCTCGATTGTCCCATCTGTTATATATAAAGCTTCATCTCTGCCTTGGTTGGCTGAAGAGCCATTGCCGAAGAACAAACATGGCTAAACCAACTATTTCATCGAAGTTATCTGAGCGCCTTAAAGAGACCAAGACAACAGTTAGGGGGAGGATTAAATTCACTCTCCAGAATTTTACCAAAAATTTATCAAAAGCTTTTAATAGATATGTCAGCTCATCCCCACTCTGAGTGCCGCTCAATTTTTACGTCAAGCGACGCTTTCACTTGGCTAATGTTAGGTACTGATTTTATAAATGAAAAACTAGCAGAAATGTCCACCTTTTTAGCCTCCATACAAAGAATTATTTGGAAAGGCTCCCCTATTTTTACATCAAGTTTTACAGTAGATATTGTGCGGCAGAATTGCAATAAAAATATTATTTTAAAAAATCTTCTTGATCCAAAGAAACTAGAACTCATTGCACTGTCCAAAAGAATATTTACATTCCCTGATTTAGTCCGCGAACCACTATTTAACAACGGTAGATTCTCCTTTCCTTGAAGAGAGCTGCTATAAGGCATCAAGTGCCGGTACCCTGGCATTTAAGGATGTCCTTTGGATATGACACAGGAGAAGAAGCTGACCAAATATGCAACAAGTACTTGGAAGAATTAGACCTTCCAAGAACTTGGAAATCACGCATAATGTGCTCTGTGTCAAAGGTTTGGGATGGAAATAAATTTACAGCGCAGTTCCAGGTTTTTCTGGTTGTATATTTTATAATACACCATGTAAAAACTGTGGACTATTGTATAATAGTACTGTCCATGCTTTTGCCAAGTGCCCAGTTCTTGACATCTTGAGGGAGTTTGTCACTCTAAACGTCAAAGGGGTCACAAATAAAATCGTGCCTGCTCTACTTCTATTTGGGCTAAACTCAAATCCCAGAAGTGCCTCAAAAACCCGTGCTTTGGAGATTTCTCTATCAAGTTGCAGAAGCTATATTGCACAGAGGTTAACACTCTATGAACATGTTTGCTCCGAGGACTTGAGGGCCATTTTATTGCAACAGCAGCTCGATACTCGAGTTTATCTATAAAGATACCAAAAGTGGGCTCGTCGTCATGGAATTTTGCGGGAGATTTAGTGCGGTTTTATCCTTCTTGTTTTCAGAACCATTTACGGTTTTTAAAACATTTAATTAAGGTTAACCAGAGGTTTAAAAATTACAAAAATTAGTAGGCCATATCCCCTTCACTGTTTGTATTTTTCTTGAGATTCCCTGTGTAATGATAATAATGCCTTCTCATGTTTTCCCAATCTTCAATCTTGCCGCCGTGGATATCCTGCAGTTACTTAGTGGAGATCTCTTCGATCTTTGGGTTCGAGAGAAACCGAAACTGGGTGGCAATCATCACCTTTGACATCACCGACACCATGAGGAAGATATGAAAGTTTCCAAGGATCTGGGTTGGAAGGAGCCAAATGCTTTTTGTATTTTTTTTTTTCTGTTCTTAGATATTTTAATATTGATAAACCTTTTTAGTAGGTGCCTACAATCGTTGTGAAATGTTTGTATTATTATTTTGTATTATTTTAGATAAATTTGTTAGTAGATTTGGCTTTAGTTAGGGTTTTAATTTTAAACTATAAGGTTTATTTATATATAATACTATATGTAACTACCCTAAACGAAAGTCTCTTAAAAAATCTATCATAACGACAAACTATTCAATAGATAAATGTTTTAATATTAACCTTTTGAGTTATGACACAAATATCCTAAAAATGCGTAATGAGTGCTTGAAGTTATTGAATTATATACTTAGTCGTGAGATAAACAAATGCTACTGTTGGTAACTCTAGCATATCACCGTTTCTTATCCAATATCTTCTTACTGTTATCGAAAGAAAACAAAAAAATTGCCCCTCCTTTTATTCTTCATAATTTTTGTGTATGAAATGCTTAAGCTAAGGATACCAACTATTGTAGCTAGATATATTTTTAACAGGGTTTTGAAGGATAATTAAACGTTCGAAAGCGCATTTTATAGTGATTTAATAGAAAAATTGAAGTCATAAAAATGTAAAGCATCTCTCACAGAATAGCATACGCTTGTTTTTCGTATTTTTTAAAAATATCTCATGCTTCATTTTAAGAAAATACATCACTATATAAAATAGAAATGAGTTTTTACAAGTAACGAGTTTTTTGCGAGTTTTTTTAAATTTTTCACAAGTTAGGTGTAAAAACTCGTAAATACTCGAGTACTTTCCTAGTACTCGCCCAAGCTCGTGTAGTAAATTTAGCTCGTACCCCATACTATATATATTTTATGTATATATATATATATATCACATCTGCAAAAATTACAATGTTATCTTACCATTTCCATATTTTGATTAATTTATATGGATAAAAGCAGAAAAATTACTATCAGTCACGTAACTTCATAAATCTTATTATCATTTGAGATCCTTTCAGCAATAAATCAGAAAACAATATATATATAAATATTAATTATATATGTATCAAGATTTTTAATGCTGCGTTATTTATCTTTGATATGATACAAATTAGTATAAAAATGGAAAAGGAGCATGTACACTATAGTTTCAAAAACTAGAATTACTTATATCCTTGACCTATAGTTATTGAAGCATGTACTGCAAATAAATCCCCTTCACATTTCATAATGAAGAAAAATTATCTAGAGAAGAAATGTATACCTTTTTCAATATTTGAAAAAGGAACTTTTATAACTGTGAATACAGCATCCGCAGAGTTAATATTGTAAACTAAATGTCCCCTTTAAACAAAGATCATTAATTACGCAAAAATAACTATTAACAATATCTTGTTTATATTTACAAATATTACAAAGAAGTATGAAACCAGGTATTTTAAATATACATTTTAAATGGTTATAATCGTTGGCGGGATATATTATTGATTCCTCTTTCACATTTACAAGATAAAATTATCAACCAGTTCATTCACTCGTTGAGTATATGGACAATTGATTTTCTGCTTACATTATAATCAAATTGAAAGTTTTATTTTTAGCAAAAGCTCTCACAGGTTAAAATAAAGTTTTGTTTTTTGTCAATGATTTTTTTGACTATATGATTCTATAGAATTGCATCCGATTGGATATAAATAAGTATTAAAAATAGTCTATCGAACCTAGGACCTTAACAATGAGGTAGACCAATAGTTGACTATTCCCTCCCGTGATTCGAACCTGCTCCCCACATTGAGAGTTGAAACGCCTTAACGCACACGGCTATCGCACTCCCTTAAAATTGCTTATTTTTGGTCAACCATTTTCTAAAGTTATAAGGCCAAATAAATATATGATATTATGTTCTTTTTTCTCGGTTATAAAATTCTTTATTATGTTATCTAAAAACGAGTAAATAAAATACAACAACAGATAACAATAAAATAAAATAAAAATATTATTTTTTTCTCATCAACAAGGTCTTTATTAAACAAATTATATATACAAATAGAACAAAAAGTACACTATATGTAATATATAAAAGGAAAAATATAAAAGGTGTGTTTCATAAAAAATAAATAAACATTATAGTTTAAAATTAATTTCCTTTTTAAGACCTAAAACTTCAAAATCAATTATCATTTTTTTTAATACAATCATAAAAACAACTACAATCAATCCTACAGAAATAAACAAAAAACATATATCAGATAAATCTAAATTGTCTTTGAAGTCTTGAATTTCTTATATTTTTTACAATAAACTGGAGAGATTTGGCGTAGATAGGCGAGAGGCGTGGAACATATTTAATTACTGCAGCTGCTGGGGTCCATTCTTGGCTGTTGACATTGGGGATCCTCAAAGATAATGCCAAATATCTGGCAGCCGCTCCAATAATGATAGCTCTCAGCTTATGTTCTTCAGTTAACGAGTTATCTGAAAGGTTTTGAGCTGTATAGGCCTTGCAGTTCCTCAATGCGGCGCTTATTGCACGTTCTTCCCTTGACATTTATTTTCATACGTTGTAATGCCAAAGAAAATGTATCCTCTTAGGTATTCGGCTTTAAAATTAGTGATATATGTACAATTCATTTCTAAAAAAATCTTTATAATAATCAAAGCTGGGCAGTCACTAAATGCATGGCTAATGTTGTTGTACATACGTCCGCAATCCTTGCAATGTGATGAGAATGTATTAAACTCGCCGATATTTGTAATTGGGCTGTAAAAAAAATTCCATCGTTGATGCCCATCATGGACAGCAGAATTCTTGTTTTCCATTCTTGCGGTAACTTCAAGCTCTTGAGATGTTCATCCGCTGTCAAATTTGCAGAGTGTGAATTAAAATCTTGATCACGGAATTTTAAAAACCATGGTAAAAGAGGCATATGTCTTTTAGCATCTCTTTGGAGAGGGAATAAAAAGCGGCCAGTTTTAAAAACTGAGTCATCGCCCAAATCATGCAAAGTATAAATATTCTCTCGAAGAGCTATACTATCTAATTCTTCAGGCGAAATAGGTTTTAAAAAAAAGGTTCCTTGCCTCTGTTTTGGTGAATAATATCCAAAGTGCTGTTATTATTGTATATTGGAGACTGTTTCCATAATATTCTTTGTGCAGCGGCCCAATCTCTCGAAAATTGAGAAACTACATTATTCGAGATGTCCGTTCCGAATAAAAGCGTCATATACACCCCGGAAGATGTCACGTGTTCTCTCCATTCACCTTTATCAACTGTTACTAACTCTGCAAATATTTTTTTATAAATTTTTGAGTACTATATTATTTATAAGCACCAGTCCACCTCCCAGTTGAGATCGGCGTCGTTTCAAGGATGAATGTACCGGCGGGAGAATAAAGCCTCCAACAATTTTCCTCTTCCTTCATGAGTAGTTCCCCAATTGTAGGAGAAGCCGTTGCCATATATAACCATATAGAAATAAGGTTTGTGTTGTAAAAGTCTATTCTTTTTTGTAGGTTTAGACCTCTCCATCCTTGGCACATCTATTGCTTTTTATTTAAATTTGAAATTGGCCAGCGCGGGTCCGTTGTTATTCCACTCCACCCCAAGTATCTTCACTGTTTTTACAGTTCTGCATCTTCGATGTTTATTTGTTCTGCAGGAGTCCAGCAGCCTATGGGGAGTATAGCAGTTTTTTCATAATTAATTTCCATTCCAGACATCTTATGAATTTTTAAAAAAAGCTAAAAGAATTCCACTCGTTTTATAATTTGTTTTTCGGAATTTCCTTCGACCATTAAGGTTATATCATCCGCGTATAGATCTACGAGATGTTTTTTGGAACCTAATTGCACTCCAAAGCCCCGAAACTTGCGGTTTAATATAGTGTTCAATTGCTCCATTGCAGCAACAAATAGTAAAGGAGACGCAGGGCAACCCTGCCGACAACTTTCCTAAGTTGATAGATTCACTTTGGTAGCCGTTGATAATAATCTTGGATGAACCATTAAATAAAAGAGCACGAATGGGGTTAAAAAAAGCGCCTAGGGAGATATTTTTCACCGCTGTAAGATAAAACCATGTAAAATAGAGTCAAATGCTTGCTAAAATCACGGCAACTATTTCCAAATTTTCTTCTATTCTTAGTAGAGTTGATCGCTGCACAAATATTTCTGGATATGGTCTGAAAGTTGCGATTTTTCAAGAAGCCTTTATGCTCAGGTCCCAACTTTTATTTAATATAGGTTCCATATTTTTGGCTGTACTCCTGCAATGATTCTATATGACTCATTAAGAAGGCAGTGGTCTCCAATGACTTATAGCACTTCCGTTCCCTCTTTTCGGAATGAGAGAAATTCGGCCTTGTGTTAGAGCTGCTGGCATCGATCCTCTTTTCCCATTTCTGCTCCAATTCTTAGTAAATAAGGGGAAATCTCCTCAGGGCAAAGTGTAAAAAAATTTCCTTTGATATTGTCAGGGCCACTGGCTTTTTCATCCTTAAAATTTTCCTTCATATATTCTAACATATTATCATTGTTAAAAATAGTAAGTGTGGAAGATTTTTTAGGACGAGGAAAGTGCGTCCTTGATGTTGAAGTACTTTTTAAAGGAGTTATAAAATATCTTTAAAATGAACGTGGATCTGATATGTTTGTCCATAATGACAAGAGTTTCTATTTTTTTTAATCAGAGGCTGTTTTGTTTTTCATGTTTTGAAGTCTCCTATGAGGGTTACTTTCCAATTG
>CP045891.1:32860373-32875416 GCA_013387185.1 Caligus rogercresseyi
TATCTTTAGGCTTGGTTATTGTAAGTTCTCGTCGAGTCACAATTGTATCTGTTTTGAATGCTATGGGCATGTACCCCTGTCAATCTTCATTGGGTTAGACCCACGTAGGTTGGCCAGGATTGAGAAAGCTGACCGCTTGCAAAAGCTGGTTCAAGATCAATCTAAAAAAGGACATTCATTTACCATATCATTTTGTGTCCAGACCTGGTGATACAGAATGGACCTTCTGATGGACATAGGATAGCTCTAGTAGATAAAGAATGTATGGTTTCCAAAGCCAGATATTAAGGCATTGAGACGATTGATTGATCTTAGTCGTGAATCTCTATGTATTTAAATACAGATGATAACTGTTCTACTTTCCTTGTCGAGCCAGTCTCTCATTCGTGAGTGTAGTTTTAGTCGAAAGTGATGAGACGTCGTATCAATTGGTCATAACTTTCTTAATTTCATCAGTCATTGTCGAGTAAGTCTTTTATTCGCAAGTTTCGTTTTTTGTCGGAAGAGTGATGAAACGTCTTATCATTTTTTGGTGCAGTGTGACTTCTTTCGTTTTAATAAATGATGGCTCAAAAGCTTTAAACCCAACATCCTCCAGAGCTAAAGCAGATTCCGCAATTTTTAGAAATTCTAACATTGGTTACCTTTTTGGCTTACCGAGGTAGACTGAGTAAACATATACTTAAAAGGTTGTGTATTCTAAGTTATGGACCAAGATCTTTAATTCGATTCCGCCTTGGATAAAAAACCTGACCTAATTCGTACTTTTTGATCCCACACTCAACCGAAAAAGAAACCAAGCTGATGCAGATCTTCAACTCGCCAAGGTGTTACGTGCAGACTTGATGATTTCGTTTCAACTGCACCCCATTGGTAGTAGTCGGGAGTTAGGGGGCCAGACGTTGTAGCTGGTGTTACCCTTCAAGTTCTCTGACATCCACTTATGGTGATGCAGGAGGTGTAGCAGACTTCTGAGTCCTTATTGAAAGACATGAGGCCTTCCATCTACCACCATATGACGAAGATAGCTCCAGAATATGACAGGATAGAGTCCTGTACCAAAACTTGCATTATTAACATTATTTGTTTCTAACTAAAGTAAATTTGACAAAAATAGGCCCTGTACTTGTGGAATCGCAGCCGAACATATAAAAACAAGTAAAGTGTGAATTATCATCGTATTTTCGGAGTCCATTGGTATAAAATTGCCTTGCAATTGTGCCAATTATAACACATATTTTTTTATTGATATAGATACATCTTGACAAGGACAACTCTAATCCATAAGGATTATTATTTCAGCTCAAGTAAATGGATATTACTTCATTATTAGACAGTATAAGTACATATATTGAAAACATATTATTGTCACAGTATAATATGATGCATGCAAACCTGTTGTTTTCTTTTTTAAAGTTTGACACGTGTATTTTTGTATTGAGACTCCATTGAAATTAACTTAGTTGATTTCTTGCTATTCATTGTATTGTAATTAAAAAGAATACAATTTTATAATCTATCTTTTAACATATTCTAATTGTGTGATTAATAGCTTTTGATTTTCATTCGGAGAAACCTTATTTAAGATTGAATTTTAAAAAATTATCAGGGAAATCATATATATATATATATATGATATGTATAATTGTAATATTAAAAATAAACTATAATGAACACTTTTTGCTCCAAACGTATTATATTATATTTTAATTTTATGAGCTGATAAATTTTATGTGCATTATTATAACCAAACACAGCCAAAACAATATTATAAAAGTTATGCCCCTTAAGAAATAAATCAATTTCTCATATGTAGAAAAGTATTTCTTCAAGGAATCTAGACATGAAGTGGAGGACAAGTACATTTCAAAATGGACTATATATGCGCCTAATGTTTGGGTTCCGACATAACAAATTCGTCAACAAACGCAATTTCAAAAATTTGGGCTGCTACACAGCAAATTGTCTGGTGGTTTGTTCAAAATTTTAAGGTGACTTTACTGTATATATATTCGTGAAAATTGTGTAAAAAGTTATTTTTCAAAAATCTCAATAGCCCAAATTCGTTAGAAGAAGAAGCCATTTGAATAATAGCACGTCATTCTACCCTGGCACTCAAAATACCTTCCCTGTTAGATGACTCCTGGAACAGCGCCGCCAGCATTGTAAAGTTTTACCCATCAGTGAGTGAAGTTAATTGATACAAAAAAGCCATGAAATATGCTAATATTACACACTCCATTTTTTCTTTATTTTTACTGAAAACTTTGTTTTAGTAAAAAACATCAAAAATACGTATGGTAGTAAATTAGATTTCCTTTAAATTAATAATTATTATTGAAGTCTGTAACGCCCACCATTTTCAAGAAATTTGCGGAAAACTATATTTTTACTAATTTTTAAAACTTTGACCTCGTTGAGCAACCCCGTAATGTTGACCTATTTTGTTCAAACTTTGTATGTCGTCTTCTTTTATCACCAAGAAACAGAAAATCCACAATGTTGCTAACATTTAAAACACTTGAAAAATAAGAACAACCCTAATGTATATACAGTGGCGCGGGAACTGAGGGTGCGGAGGTGTGGCACCACCCCCTGGTGGCGGAGCTTCGAAACGATATGAAAATAAAGCTACGGCTATTTTTTTGAAACTGTTGTTTTCCGCTCTGCTAATATGATATATTGTGTTCATGAAGTGGGATGGCAATATCTTAGCTCTTAAAATAATAAATAAATATTTAAATTAATACAATTTGTAGTGTGGCCAATCATATTTTGTCCTGACGTGATTGAGATCCTCGAAACAAACCCCACGAGCCCACTGTGTTAAAATTAGCAAAGAGAAGCAAGATGTCGCAGAAGAGGATTTCGTCTTTTTTCAAAGCCTCCCCAAAAACAAACTTTTGAAGAATAGTAATCCACAGCCCAACGCATCGGACCAAGAATATTACCAAGCACTGGAGCGTCAGGACAAGGTTGCTGCTGCCGCTGATGTGATCTCTGTTAGCACTACTGCTATCCCTTCGCAAGATACTGAGGAGAGTGTCGTGGGAACAAGGACATCACCTCTGCCATCAGAGCCGTTTCAGCCGCAAGCTTTGGATTTTCCAGCAAAACAATTCGGGATTGAAACTTTTACCAGATCCTTCAAATCAGCATGGTTTGGAAAATGGAAGTGCTGCATTACATAAGGATGTGGACAAAGCTTTGTGTTACACCTGCGTGTCTGCGGTCGAGAAAGGTCTTATACAGGAGGAGAAGTCGAGAGCAGACTTTTCGAATTAGCGTAAAGCCACCACCAAATTCAGGGAACATGAGAGATCGACATTTCATCTGGACACCGTGAATAAGGTTGCTGCACTTAATTACACCCCAATCAGCACTTTACTCTACGACACATTCTTTGTTATTATACTTGTAGGTGCACTGAGGGGAGATAGAGCTGTGGACACAATATTTGTGAAAGCAAAAGCATTCGCAGCTGCTCACAGCCTAGAGTGGCCTAACGAATCCACGGTCTGCAGAACACCGTCCCGTTTTCGGATACCACCGCGGTGGAGGATGTAGCGGATTGTGCAGCAGAGGCGAAATGGAGACGGGAATTTTTCGAGGCGGTGGACCTGATGAATTCCGAGCTTGATCGCCGTTTTGACCAAGCACGAATGTCAACAGCGGCAAGGAGAGAGAAGGTGCTGCTGGATTCTGCCAGGGGCCTCGTGTCTGACAGTGATGATGTCAGTGCCCTTCAGCTGCTAATGTAGGGTTTTGAGTCTATCGCCCTGCAACTGAAAATACTGGGTGGCTTGACCAAGGACCAAGCATTTCACACAGTGAACGATCTGGGTCGCTTCATGGCAGCGCTTCATCCCCAAACTAGAGGCCTCTTCTCAGAAGTGGAGAAGCTTATCCACCTGTGCCTCTGTTTACCTGTGTCAACTGCATGCTCGGAAAGATCATTTTCAGCTCTGCACCGCCTGAAAACCTGGCTCCGCAGCACGATCAGTCATTGCAGACTGACTCCCATGGCCCTACTCCACGTCCACAAAGACATCTTGGACGATTTAAATCTTCAGGATGTAATTGGAGAATTTATCCACCGCACTCCAGAGCGCAAATCTACGTTTGGAGTGAGTAAATGATGTTTACTTGAATACTTACCTGAATGTTTCTTTAATGTTTTTTTAACTACCGTGAAGTAATACACCTTATGATTTATTAATGTATTGTTTTGTTTAGGCCTATTTTTTTTAACATGATATATGGGATATGTGTTTTTATTTTTATTTTATAACCACCTATTTGACCCCAATACGAGAGTTTGTCTGCACTTAAACTGTCAATCATAAAACCAGTGTGCCTGTGGTTTATGGGTTCACTCAAATGGAATGCTGTGTGCTTAGTGTTGTGTGTCACATTGTGATAGATACATACCTAATAGGTCTATAATAATAATAATACTGTGACAATGTTTTATTTTTATTCAATATAAGCTGTACTGAAAGCAATACAGTAACTCTTCCGCAAAGAGGGATATTGCAAGTCATTGGGTTATGCTATTTTCATGTACAGCACCGCCGAGTGCTTTGTATTTAATTGCTATTTTCAGTGCCGTAGGTAGTGCTGGCACAGCGAGTTCATGAGCTGCTACCATTGATTCTGATGGCTACAGAAATGATTGTGTTGTGTGTACCAACTCTTTGGTAGATTCTGAAAGAGTGAGTTAGATGGGATTTGCCATGCCTTAAAATTGTTAGAATGCAGGAAATTGCATTAAAAAAACATTTCTGGGGGAGGGCCCCCAGACCCCCGTTCAAAAGTTCGTCCCCTACCAACAGCACCCCCTGCCAAAAATGTTTTCCCGTGCCTCTGTGTATATAAATATGTCCTCTCTGAGCAAATAATGGAAAAAACAACAGCTAAAAACAATTTTAAAAATGTTATGCCACTTACAAATAAATCAATTTCTCATATGTAGGAAAGTATTGTATTATGACGAGTTTAAAATTTGTAAATATGATAATGTCAAAAAATATAGCGATAGATAGATAATTATTTATTATCTTGTTTGAAGCAATATTCAAAGTTTGAAATAAGCTACAAAATCAGTAATTTTGAATTTGATAGTTTATTGTTACTGAACTGTCTTGGTTCTCACATGTTTTGAATTCATATTAAAATCATTTTTATTGTTTTTAACTATTCGATATAGAAATGTAATTAATTGAAACCTTTTATGATAAAAATAAATTAAGGGAGCGCGATAGCCGTGTGCGTGTTAAGGCGTGTTCAACTCTATATGTTGGGGGCGCAGGTTCGAATCCTACCGAGAGGGGATGGTCATTTATGGTCTACCTCATTGATAAGATCCTAGGTTCGAGTGACTAATTTTAATGCTATAATGCTTATTTATATCTAGTCGGATGTAGTACTATATGGGTTTTTAAGAAAGAAAGGAAAACATCGCGAAAACTTGAAGCCATTCACTTTGCGCCTTAAGTGCCAAAGCTCTGATTAGTTCTAGGTTGACGTCTGGGGAGTTTCTACTTCGAGAAGATCTGAGGGGCATTTAATCTCATTATACATACACCATTTTTGACCTCAAATTCCCGAGCAAAGCGGGTCTTCATGGAACTACGCCATCGACTTGGTGAATTTCAGTTGGCTGAACTCCTACAGATATTTTATCCATCTAAAGAAAATTGTTAAACAGTATTTTTACTATTACAACCGAAAGTTTTTAAATTATTGTTGTTTTTTTGTTTTAATGTTATTTAATATTATGTCTTGTAACGTGTCAACAAAATTTAGTATATATATTGTGAAACTTTTTTAACGCTTTGTTGTGTCCTTATTGTAGCTAGGTCTTCTGGTAGTAGTCTAATTTTAAACTATAATGTTTATTTATGTATTATTTTTATACACAATTCTACTGCCTTTTTTACTTTGTATCTTCTGTTATAAATGAAATAAAGACCTATAAAAAAATCATTTTAATTACTTTAAAAAAGAAATAGATATTAGTGTTACCTTCTCTCACGTGGAGGACACTTTCATCATAAGAAAACAAAAGATGGAGAAGATGGAATTAGAGGATCAATGAGAGGTCTAAGAGCACAAAGGAAAGATGAAGACGGGAACCCTATTGTTTATGAGAAAAAAATAATAATAAACTCTCCTCATGAAGAAGTTAAAGCCAAAGACGTAGATAATATATTTAAGCATTTCGGCAAAATTGTCAACCCTGCAAAGGAATGCCTTTTTAGTGAAGGAAGACTTAAGGGTCTACAAAATGGGAACTTTTGCATTGGTTTGATGCCAAATAAAAACATCCCAGGATTCCTTGGATTCCGAGGTTTAAAGACTCGTGTTTCTTACTTTGGACAAAAAATTACATGTGCTAAGTGCTATAAAAATGGACATTTTGCCAAAGATTGCGAAAATAGTTATGTAAAATGGGCGGATTATTGGAAAGAGCTGAGAGAGCAAATGGACCGAGAAATTAACAATACTGAAGAGGCTGCACAAAACAGCTCACAAGTTCCAACAGAAACCGAAGCGGATCAAGATAAAGAAATTCAAATAGAAGATCAGAGGTCAATCGAAACAGGAGACACTTTTACTGCCTCTGAAAATAGTGAAGATGTGAGTGTCAGGGAGAGTGATGACAAGGAGCCCGCCGAAGACCTTACGGCAACAAAAAGTTGTCATAATTCACGGAGCACAATCTCAAATGATAACACCCTAAACGAAAATAATCAAAGAATCAATAAGCCCACACAAGCACACATTCTAATTGACAAGATTATCCCACATCGTACACGGTCACAATCAGCCGGGAAACGTAGTAAACCTGACTCTGATGGCTCACCGGAAAAAGACAAGGGACCCGCTAAGCACAAGAAAACCTCTTCTTAGATACTTTCAACTATCACACAAATGGACACCAATAAGGAACTAATTGGTATGAGAAGGATAATTTCACTAAACACTCGAGGTGGAAAAGACAGAAAATCGAGACACGCCATGATGGGGAGGATCTTAGCTTTAAGACCTGACATTATATGTCTTCAAGATATACGGACAAAAGTTTCATCTTCGTGTTCGAGTTCTTGTTCTTACTGCCTTCCAGCCAATTTCTCTGTTTTTTTTACGGGTTGTGGTTTACGCCGAGGTATTCTCACCATGGTGTCTACTTCAATTGCTACAGCCATATTTACTCAAGAATATTCTTTGGAAAGTCAGTGGCATAGTATCAAGGTTAATATGAAGACGAACAATTTCGTATTCTATATCATAAATGCTTATGGACCTAACCTTCGATCCTCCGTCTTCTTTAAATCTATCATCAACCATTTAGAAGAAGAAACACTCCCAAAAAATTTCACAGGTGATTTAAACGTTGATTTTGAAAGAAAAATTTCCACAAATAGGACTGCGTTGCAAGAAGTTATTAATAAACTCTTCTTGTTTGATGTTATCGAAAAGTTTAATGACATCAAGAATCTTTACTCGTGGAAAAGTGGGCGGAAGACATCACGATTAGATCACTCGTTTGTGTCCTTTTCATTTTTATCAAAAATACAAAAAACGTCATATATATATGAGCCATCGTCTGATCACAAAATTATAGACGTACAATTTAAAATGCGCTTAAACAAAAAACTCAAGACTCCAAAATGGCTTATCGAAAATGAGGAATTCAAAAAAGAATTAAAAAAGAAGCTTTTACTGAATTTTAATCCCAATATTAATTGTAAAAAGCTTTTACAAATTTTTAACAAGATTATAAAGGACACATCAATAGCGCATATAAGTCAAAAGTGGAAGACAATTGGAAGACTTCGAGAGGATGTGGAAGAGATAATGAATGATGGTTCGTTGTTTGTTCAGGAAATTACATCAGAAACCCTTAACGCCTTTGGAATTTCGGAAATTGCAGAAGAAGAAATGAATAAAAGGGTGCAATTGGAAAGTAACCCTCATAGGAGACTTCAAAACATGAAAAACGAAAAACAGCCTCTGATTAAAAAAATAGAAACTCTTGTCATTAATGGACAAACAATATCAGATCCACGTTCAATTTTAAAGATATTTTATAACTCCTTTAAAAAAGTACTTGAGACATCAAGGACGCACTTTCCTCGTCCTAAAAAATCTTCCACACTTACTATTTTTAACAATGATAATATTTTAGAATATATAAAGGAAAATTTTAAAGATGAAAAAGCCAGTGGCCCTGACAATATCAAAGGAAATTTTTTTACACTTTGCCCTGAGGAGATTTCCCCTTATTTACTAAGAATTGGAGCAGAAATGGAAAAAAGAGGATCGATGCCAGCAGCTCTAACACAAGGCCGAATTTCTCTCATTCCGAAAAGAGGGAACGGAAGTGCTATAAGTCATTGGAGACCACTGACCATTCTTAATGAGTCATATAGAATCATTGCAGGAGTACTAGCCAAAAATATGGAACCTATATTAAATAAAAAGTTGGGACCTGAGCATAAAGGCTTCTTGAAAAATCGCAACATTTCAGACATATCCAGAAATATTTGTGCAGCGATCAACTCTACTAAGAATAGAAGAAAATTTGGAGCAATAGTTGGCGTGGATTTTAGCAAAGCATTTGACTCTATTTTACATGGTTTTATCTTACAAGCGGTGAAAAAATATCTCCCTAGGCGCTTTTTTAACCCCATTCGTGCTCTTTTATTTAATGGTTCATCCAAGATTATTATCAACGGCTACCAAAGTGAATCTATCAACTTAGGAAAAAGTTGTCGGCAGGGTTGCCCTGCGTCTCCTTTACTATTTGTTGCTGCAATGGAGCAATTGAACACCATATTAAACCGCAAGTTTCGGGGCTTTGGAGTGCAATTAGGTTCCAAAAAACATCTCGTAGATCTATACGCGGATGATATAACCTTAATGGTCGAAGGAAATTCCGAAAAACAAATTATAAAACGAGTGGAAATTCTTTTAGCTTTAAAAAAAAAATTCATAAGATGTCTGGAATGGAAATTAATTACGAAAAAACTGCTATACTCCCCATAGGCTGCTGGACTCCTGCAGAACAAATAAACATCGGAAGATGCAGAACTGTAAAAACAGTGAAGATACTTGGGGTGGAGTGGAATAACAACGGACCCGCGCTGGCCAATTTTCAAAATTTAAATAAACAAGCAATTAGATGGTGCCAAGGATGGAGAGGTCTAAACCTACAAAAAAGAATAGACTTTTACAACACAAACCTTATTTCTCATATGGTTTATATGGCAACGGCTTCTCCTACAATTGGGGAACTACTCATGAAGGAAGAGGAAAATTGGTTGGAGGCTTTATTCTCCCGCCGGTACATTCCTGCCTTGAAACGACGCCGATCTCAACTGGGAGGTGGACTGGTGCTTATAAATAATATAGTACCCAAAATTTATAAAAAATATTTGCAGAGTTAGTATCAGTTTATAAAGGTGAATGGAGAGAACACGTGGCATCTTCGGGGGTGTATATGACGCTTTTATTCGGAACGGACATCTCGAATAATGTAGTTTCTCAATTTTCGAGAGATTGGGCCGCTGCACAAAGAATATTATGGAAACAGTCTCCAATATACAATAATAACAGCACTTTGGATATTATTCACCAAAACAGGGGCAAGGAACCTTTTTTTAAAACCTATGTCCGCCTGAAGAATTAGAGAGTATAGCTCTTCGAGAGAATATTTATACTTTGCATGATTTGGGCGATGACTCTGTTTTTAAAACTGGCCGCTTTTTATTCCCTCTCCAAAGAGATGCTAAAAGACATATGCCTCTTTTACCATGGTTTTTAAAATTCCGTGATCAAGATTTTAATTCACACTCTGCAAATTTGACAGCGGATGAACATCTCAAGAGCTTGAAGTTACCGCAAGAATGGAAAACAAGAATTCTGCTGTCCATGATGGGCATCAACGACGGAAAAAATTTACAGCCCAATTACAAATATCGGCGAGTTTAATAACATTCTCATCACATTGCAAGGATTGCGGACGTATGTACAACAACATTAGCCATGCATTTAGTGACTGCCCAGCTTTGATTATTATAAAGAATTTTTTAGAAATGAATTGTACATATATCACTAATTTTAAAGCCGAATACCTAAGAGGATACATTCTCTTTGGCATTACAACGCATGAAAATAAATGTCAAGTGGAAGAACGTGCAATAAGCGCCGCATTGAGGAACTGCAAGGCCTATACAGCTCAAAACCTTTCAGATAACTCGTTAACTGAAGAACATAAGCTGAGAGCTATCTTTATTGGAGCGGCTGCCAGATATTTGGCATTATCTTTGAGGATCCCCAATGTCAACAGCCAAGAATGGACCCCAGCAGCTGCAGTAATTAAATATGTTCCACGCCTCTCGCCTATCTACGCCAAATCTCTCCAGTTTATTGTAAAAAATATAAGAAATTCAAGACTTCAAAGACAATTTAGATTTATCTGATATATGTTTTTTGTTTATTTCTGTAGGATTGATTGTAGTTGTTTTTATGATTGTCTTTTTTTAGATGAATAATATGATTTTGAAGTTTTAGGTCTTAAAAAGGAAATTAATTTTAAACTATAATGTTTATTTATGTTTTTATGAAACACAATTTTTCCTTTTATATATATACATATAGTGTACTTTTTGTTCTATTTGTATATATAATTTGTTTTAATAAAGACCTTGTTGATGAGAAAAAAAAAATATTTTTATTTTATTTTATTGTTATCTGTTGTGTATTTTATTTACTCGTTTTTTAGATAACATAATAAAGAATTTTATAACCGAGAAAAAGAACATAATATCATATATTTATTTGGCCTTATAACTTTAGAAAATGGTTGACCAAAAATAAGCAATCTTTTAAGGGAGTGCGATAGCCGTGTGCGTTAAGGCGTGTTCAACTCTCAATGTTGGGGACAGGTTCGAATCACGGAGGGAATAGTCAACTATTGTCTACCTCATTGTTAAGGTCCTAGGTTCGATAGACTAATTTTAATACTTATTTATATCCAATCGGATGCAATTCTATAGAATCATATAGTCAAAAAAATCATTGACAAAAAACAAACTTTATTTTAACCTGTGAGAGCTTTTGCTAAAAAATAAAACTTTCAATTTGATTATAATGTAAGCAGAAAATCAATTTGTCCATATACTCAACGAGTGAATGAACTGGTTGATATTTTATCTTGTAATGTGAAAGAGGAATCAATAATATATCCCGCCAACGATTATAACCATTTAAAATGTATATTTAAAATTACCTGGTTTTATACTTCTTTGTAATATTTGTATTTGTAAATATAAACAAGATATTGTTAATAGTTATTTTGGCGTAATTAATGATCTTTGTTTAAAGGACATATATTTTGTTTCCGACAATATTAACTCTGCGGATGCTGTATTCACAGTTATAAAAGTTCCTTTTTCAAATATTGAAAAAGGTATACATTTCTTCTCTAGATAATTTTTTCTTCATTATGAAAATGTGAAGGGGATTTATTTGCAGTACATGCTTCAATAACTATAGGTCAAGGATATAAGTAATTCTAGTTTTTTGAACTATAGTGTACATGCTCCCTTTTCATTTTTATACTAATTTGTATCATATCAAAGATAAATAACGCAGCATTAAAATCTTGATACATATATAATTAATATTTATATATATATTGTTTTCTTGATTTATTGCTGAAAGGATCTCAAATGATAATAAGATTTATGAAGTTACGTGACTGATAGTAATTTTTCTGCTTTTTATCCATATAAATTAATCAAAAATATGGAAATGGTAAGATAACATTGTAATTTTTGCAGATGTGATATATATATTATATAATATATATATATATATATATATATAGTGATGGGTCACGAGCTTAATTTACTACACGACTTGGCGAGTACTAGAAAGATTACTCGAGTATTTACGAGTTTTTACACTAACTTGTGAAAAATTTAAAAACTCGCAAAAAACTCGTTACTTGTAAAAACTCATTTCTATTTATATATGTGATGTATTTTCTTAAATGAAGCATGAGCATATTTTACAAAATACGAAAACAAGCGTATGCTATTCTGTGAGAGATGCTCTACATTTTTATGACTTCAATTTTTCTATTAAATCACTAGAAAATGCGCTTTCGAACATTTAATTATCCTTCAAAACCCTGTTAAAAATATATCTAGCTACAATAGTTGGTATCCTTAGCTTAAGCCTTCATACACAAAAATTATGAAGAATAAAAGGAGGGGCAATTTTTTTTTGTTTTCTTTCGATAACAGTAAGAAGATATTTGATAAGAACCGGTGATATGCTAGAGTTACCAACAGTAGCATTTGTTTATCTCACGACTAAGTATATAATTCAATAACTTCAAGCACTCATTACGCATTTTTAGGATATTTTTGTCATAACTCAAAAGGTTAATATTAAAACATTTATCTATTTGAATAGTTTGTCGTTATGATAGATTTTTTTAAGAGACTTTCGTTTAGGGTAGTTACATATAGTTATATATAATAAACCTTATAGTTTAAAATTAAACCCTTAACTAATGCCAAATCTACTAACAAATTTATCTAAAATAATACAAAATAATAATACAAACATTTCACAAACGATTGTAGGCACCTACTAAAAAGGTTTATCAATATTTAAAATATCTAAGAACAGCAAAAAAAAAATACAAAAAGCATTTGGCTCCTTCCAACCCAGATCCTTGGAAACTTTCATATCTTCCTCATGGTGTCGGTGATGTCAAAGGTGATGATTGCCACCCAGTTTCGGTTTCTCTCGAACCCAAAGATCGAAGAGATCTCCACTAAGTAACTGCAGGATATCCACGGCGGCAAGATTGAAGATTGGGAAAACATGAGAAGGCATTATTATCATTACACAGGGAATCTCAAGAAAAATACAAACAGTGAAGGGGATATGGCCTACTAATTTTTGTAATTTTTAAACCTCTGGTTAACCTTAATTAAATGTTTTAAAAACCGTAAATGGTTCTGAAAACAAGAAGGATAAAACTGCACTAAATCTCCCGCAAAATTCCATGACGACGAGCCCACTTTTGGTATCTTTATAGATAAACTCGAGTATCGAGCTGCTGTTGCAATAAAAATGGCCCTCAAGTCCTCGGAGCAAACATGTTCATAGAGTGTTAACCTCTGTGCAATATAGCTTCTGCAACTTGATAGAGAAATCTCCAAAGCACGGGTTTTTGAGGCACTTCTGGGATTTGAGTTTAGCCCAAATAGAAGTAGAGCAGGCACGATTTTATTTGTGACCCCTTTGACGTTTAGAGTGACAAACTCCCTCAAGATGTCAAGAACTGGGCACTTGGCAAAAGCATGGACAGTACTATTATACAATAGTCCACAGTTTTTACATGGTGTATTATAAAATATACAACCAGAAAAAACCTGGAACTGCGCTGTAAATTTATTTCCATCCCAAACCTTTGACACAGAGCACATTATGCGTGATTTCCAAGTTCTTGGAAGGTCTAATTCTTCCAAGTACTTGTTGCATATTTGGTCAGCTTCTTCTCCTGTGTCATATCCAAAGGACATCCTTAAATGCCAGGGTACCGGCACTTGATGCCTTATAGCAGCTCTCTTCAAGGGAAAGGAGAATCTACCGTTGTTAAATAGTGGTTCGCGGACTAAATCAGGGAATGTAAATATTCTTTTGGACAGTGCAATGAGTTCTAGTTTCTTTGGATCAAGAAGATTTTTTAAATAATATTTTTTATTGCAATTCTGCCGCACAATATCTACTGTAAAACTTGACGTAAAAATAGGGGAGCCTTTCCAAATAATTCTTTGTATGGAGGCTAAAAAGGTGGACATTTCTGCTAGTTTTTCATTTATAAAATCAGTACCTAACATTAGCCAAGTGAAAGCGTCGCTTGACGTAAAATTGAGCGCCACTCAGAGTGGGGATGAGCTGACATATCTATTAAAAGCTTTTGATAAATTTTTGGTAAAATTCTGGAGAGTGAATTTAATCCTCCCCCTAACTGTTGTCTTG
This sequence comes from Caligus rogercresseyi, assembly GCA_013387185.1. Classification (NCBI taxonomy): domain Eukaryota; kingdom Metazoa; phylum Arthropoda; class Copepoda; order Siphonostomatoida; family Caligidae; genus Caligus; species Caligus rogercresseyi. The sequence goes on from CP045891.1 coordinate 32,874,447, forward strand.
GTCTCTTTAAGGCGCTCAGATAACTTCGATGAAATAGTTGGTTTAGCCATGTTTGTTCTTCGGCAATGGCTCTCTCAGCCAACCAAGGCAGAGATGAAGCTTTATATATAACAGATGGGACAATCGAGAAGTTGTAAAAGTCAATCCTCTTTTGGAGATTGAATTTTCTCCACAGTGGAATCGAATGGCTAATATGATTTTTCATATTAAACCAATTTGATTCAGAGGCGCCCATCGCATCCCAAGAAATTCCTAAGATCTCCAAGCTTCCCTTATTGAGCAACCTGAAACTGTAAGGTCATTACCAGGGTTCCATTTTCCAATAGGAAGAATTGAAGTTTTTTAATTTTATCATCAGCCCAGATCTTTATTCAAATACTCTGAAGTGATTCAGAACTATTTCAATCCGTCTCTATAGTTGCTCTTGGGAATTGGCTTCGAGCATTAGCGTGACATCATCAGCATACATATCAATTATATGTTTTGATGAGCCAAAGTCTACTCCAAAGCCTGAGTATTTTTTTGTGATTGCATCACATAATTCTATAAGGCCAGTTATAAATAAAAGCGGGGCCGACGGACAGCCTTGACGGCAACTTTTCTTTAAAATTATAGATTCACTTTCTTTCCTCCTAAGGAAATAGTTGAAGTGCCATTTATAAAGAGCTCTTATAGGGTTAAAATTTTTTTGGGGAGTACTTTTTTATTGATCTAAAAATATGGCGATGCTGTTTTGTGTCAATGCTTTCGTAAAGTCCACAGCAATTACAGCTCCATAAGTGCCTCTTTACACAATTTCAATAGCGGTTCTATGTTAATAGAAATATCAGCAATTTTCTCCCCCCTAAGGAAACCTTTGTTCTTTTTCTAGTTTATAGTTTAAAAATTGTTTCAATTTTGAGGCAAGAACCCCTTGAGAGAATTCGGTAGTCTCATTAATTGAGTACCGTATGGGTCGCCAATTATTTAT
>CP045891.1:32875516-32887742 GCA_013387185.1 Caligus rogercresseyi
TTTTTTAATATTAAATTTTATTTTAGTTCTCAAAAACTAATTTTGTGACACAACCAATCACACTAAAACACAGATATACTAGCAGATGCTACTTGTGCGTTGTAGAGCTTTTCCTTGACATATCATATTAATTTACAAAAGTAGACTGATGAGTACAGAGGAGTCCACAAACAAATAACGGATCTTTTTTGTATTAGTGTATTTTTTACTTTAACAACCATCCACTCAAAATATATCGTAAACCCCAAAATCCTCTACATAAATTTTGCAAAAATAATGCATCAATAAAGAAATCTAGCCAGTTTTTTTCGCATAAAATAATGATATATATGGAAAAATCCGGGAAAATACCAAAGGGTCCCAAAAAACAATTTAACAGAAAAGAGCCCAAATTAGCTTGGCCATTTTAAGATATTGCAAAAATATAATAAATAAACATGTCAAAATAAATTGTCGTCCACTACTATCAATAAAACTCTTTTTAAAGCCTCAAACTTATACACTGAACAATTCGTCAAGATTTATGATCGTTTGAGAGAGCTAAGGAAAGGAAAAAACTAACGAAAATAGTATAATTATTTTTCTATTAATATTTGTTCCAATATCATTTTTTTTCATTTTGAACAGTATAAGTTTATTCAATTGGAGCAAATATACAAAATACAAGACAATAAAGAGGGAAAGATTACATTTATAAGATGCTTAAAAATAGAAGGAATAAATCAGTTGATGAAATAAAAATGAATAACCCCTAGTTACAAAAATAAAAAAGAGTTCATTTTTAAAGCAGAAAACTTAAGTTATGTCTAAGAAATTTTTGTTATCATTGTTTTAAAAAATACTTAAAAGGCACAATATAAGATGCGTATATAATTACAACCATTTATCATATATTTATCATACATCTAACGATGAGTTTAAAAATTAAATATCAATTATAAATTTCTAAATGTTACGATGTAGTAAAATTAATAAACTTATTTTCAAATATAATTAGAAATAGACCAAGTTACATTTTATTTTAATTTCTATGTTAAATTTCTAAGTTCATTCTTGATGTACATTTGTATACACTAATAATATCAAAAAATGTAATAGTATTCAATTTATTTAATTCCATATAAAGCATATTTTGTTTGAAAAATGCATAATTTTTATTAAACTGATTGCATCTAATAAGTGCATTGAAAATATGTAATGTAGGGATACAAGTAACATGGTAGTTTCTCCAATACAAATCTGTCAAAATGTTTTATGTTTCATAAATTAATTTTTGATTCATATTTTGTATTTGAAAATTACACTACCTTGAACATGACATCATTTAAACTCCTCTTAAACAATATACATGCTAAAATCTAACTCATATTTTTTCAAATGATATTTGAGGTCCCCTCAAATATAAATTTACAAAATATATAATGAATAATGACCAAGGATTTCATATTTATAATTAGCAAATTCTCGTTGAAATATGACAATAAATATTAATAAGTAATTGAAAGTCGCAATTATGAACGATATAAATGTTTTCTATGATGAAAAAATATATTTTTGTGATGTTTAGTTTTCATAAAGGAGTGAAAAAATCATAAACAGTGACAATATATTCAATTACTCACTTAAAATAATAATCCTTATGTTTTAAGATGTATTTGTGATGATAACGTGGTTACAACTTTTGGCTGATAATCGAATGAGGAAGATAAATACCATCTAAATAGTAAGATTAACTCTTCCGGATTGTATATACAATTAAGTGAAACTAGGCTTTAGTGGTGTTGGCAGCCTTAGCGTTCGTCCCTTCGCCCGTTCGATTTGAAAAAATCCGTTCAGGCGTTCGTCCATTCAATTTTTTAGCGTTCGTCCGTTTGTTGAATAAAAATCAAGTATTTTAATGTGTTCCTATTTCCATTTTGAAAAATTCCAAGGTTAAAAAACTTTATCCAGATCGACGCTCATTATTTCAATTGCACTTCTGTTGAGAAAAAAGTCCCCACTTTTTTTAGAGACTTTATTGATATAGAGATTTTACATATAAAAAACTCCCCACTTTTTTCTGCAGTAACATAAGAATATTGATTGAACTTATTTTATAAAAACGTCCAGACTTTTAGCACATAAAAAACCCCGCCAACAAATAGAAATACTTTCGTCTGTTTATTTATAATCCGTTCAGGCCTTCGATTTTGAACGTTCGTTCGCAAACAGCGTTCGTTTTTCAGTTCAGTCCACAACCCTGATTGAAACAACGACAAGATGCACATGTCACATGCCGCTTATATTCCTTTCCAGAGTTCTGATAAAGCAAGTTTGTATATGTTATGAGTCCATCGATAAATATGTATGCCACAACGTGACATCAAACCCACTCAACCCATTTTTGGTTTGTAAAATATTAAAGATGCACTGTTTTGTTCCCTCCAACATGTGACACGTGGACTCCCGAAGGTCTTCGTGGGTCTTCCTTCTCTTTTAAAGTTCCTTTTGATAGCTTACATATGTTTGTACATATATGTATTGATCCCCCATCAATGTGGTTTGATTGAACTTTACTTTAAGTGATAAGTATTTCCTTCATTGAAAATTACATGTTTTATTTGCAATCAAACTTATACGTTTAGTTATACTTTTCGGCTAGAGGGAACTATATTTTCTGGGGTATGTTGAATTTGGTTAGCTTGAAATCTTAAGTATATACAATTAATTTATTAGGATCTTTTTCCATTGCCAATAACGATTTTTTTATAAAATTGATTTTAATCGAAAAAATTAACTCGTGATCTTTAAGTTTATGGATATAATCAACGTCATAGATTTATATTCTCAACCATGTGATTGAGTTACTGTATGAAAATTAGATGTGAAAAGCAAACTTATTTAAAAAAATAACTTAAAAACATCAACATGAGTACCCTTTTTTCTTTTTCCTTCTTGAAACTATAAAAGAACCCCTAGTAGGATCCGTTATTTAAGAAATGTTTGGTGCGTCAGCATTTATGTTCATTTATTGCACTAAATATTATTTGACGAAAATGTGCAAAAAAATTACGAAGTCATATATTGATCATAACTAAATTTTGTAAAACTAAATTTTTCCAAAATAAGAAATAACAAAAAAGTTTTGCTTCATAACGAAACCTTTGAACGCAATTTGGGGGGGGGTAAGGGGGGGGGGTCAAACCAAAATCCATTTTTCTACGATCATTTAGTTTCTCATGACGCAACTTTCGCGGGGGGATAAATTTTGATATCTTAATATTAGGTTTCTATAATACCCCCTAGTGTTCACGCTTTTAGTGACTGTCCAGATTTAGCTTTATAATTTTTTTTATCATATTGAAACAGGATTTTATCAAAAAATTAGGCCCAGCTTCCTTAATGGATTTTTAATTTTTGGTTTGCAACCATACACTAAGCCCATCTCAGTCGAAGGCAAAGCTATAAATGCTTCAATTTCTAAATGTAAGGCTATATTGCCAAACATTTGACAAGCTATACACCAGTAAATGTTGACCATCTGAGGGCAATTTTTATTTTCGCTGCTGCGAGGTATTGTGCTCTTCGCTTAGGAATCCCCAAAACCCAGGACAGCTCATGGAATTATGCTTTTGAAGTTACTAAGTTCTACCCTTCTCAATCTGCACGACATCTCCATACTTTGAAAAAGGTGCTTCGATTTTACAAAAAAATCTACTCCAAGGACAATGAAAACCGCAAGGAAAAAATGAAAAATAATTTGACCTTTTTGATAATATTTTTTTGCGTAATTTTATTCTTTGTTTTTGGATATTGTGTTTGTTATTTAGATTTATATGTATTGTTAAGATATTTTGGTCTTTTAGTAGAAAAATTTATTATAATCTATAATGTTTATTGTTGTTGTAAAACTTGAAATTTTCTATCACTCTTTTAGTTGCTTTAATATGTTTTTTATGTGACTAAAAAGGCCTTGCTGCGGAAAAAACCATTATTGTATAAAGTAATGTTTGTTGAAAATCAAAGATAGAATAGACAATAAAACTCAATATCAACAAAGAGGATACAAAAACATTGTACATTACAGTATCACAATAAAAATATCAAAGTATAAAATACATATAATATTTGTGGAAATTAATTTTTTTATATGTTTCTCCTTCATTTATTTTACGGAATGTATGTATATTAAAACATAAAAACTAAAGCTAATTCATTAAAACGTAACATAGACTTTATTTCTTTACTTTCATATCCAAAAATAAATTACACCATGCATTTTATCCAACTCAGAAAACACAGATTTTTCGTTATGAATGTTTTTTCTAGGGTTTTTTTACATATTGGTTCAATGAAATTAAATCCACCTTGATATGAATGCGCATTATTGAGTTGTATTTAGCCCCTTCACACCAGTGTATTTTCAATGACTAAATTCAATACATTCTTTACCCATCTGAGGAGTCGAACCAATACCCTCAACCTTGGGGTTTGAACTAACGCACTCCATTCAATTTAACAAAACCCGCTTGGAATCCTGCATTATATATTCAACGAATATATCCGAGTTATATAGATATCTCATTTTTCACTTCGTATAATAAAGTTTTTTTATCCATATTAAAAGAGTACAAGAAGTTCAAGTAAAAATAAAATATTTTCAATGAAAAGTAAGAAAAAACCATTATGGTGTAGGGAATGCTTTTGAAGGGTGAGAAAAAGTACAATAGAAAAATGAATAGAAATAAATCAATCATTCATTTTTAAAAAACTCTTGCAAAGATATGATATATTGTGTCTTCACACACACACAGTAGCTTAAGGTTTTTTTAAGCTCACATAAGAACAGGGCTAAAAATGAATAATCCAAGGTGTTTTCTTATTTCCATGGGATCCTTAAAAATATATGGTATTCAATATTTTATAAGCGATGCACAACCCCATCATTTATATGTCAAAGTACACCTACAATCCGGATATGAACAAGACAACGATTCAGAGAACAATATAGGACTCTATGAGATCTCATTCATATGGAAGTTGCCACGCCAACACGAAGCAGCAGAGCCTTTCACAGAAGAAGGTACAAACTCAATAAGGGTGGAATTAGGTCATTTTTTAAATATATAAACTTTAAAACGCCTCCTTCGACCATTGAAAGGATCATTGTATATATCTGAACCCATTCAATGTAAAATATGTGATGAGGAACAAGTACACGACTGGGAATTCTCCCATTAGTGCCGAAACGTAGATTTTTCTACGTGGCAGTAAAACAGCTCTACAGCACATTAAATGCATAAATTATACGCAAAATGCGTGTTTATGTCTTTGTTTGAATATTTAGAAAGCGCGAAAAAGTTGATTCCCCATAAGTCATTTGTTTCAGTTGAAAATAAGCAATTGATTTGCGATGGTTGCAAGTACCTCATTATTTTCTGACGGGTCAGTACTATTTGTGTTTGATAGTGGTCTCATCTCATAAGTAATTTTAATTTTATTTCTTTAAATTATTTTTAAGATACATATCTTTCAAATATATTACATACTTAAACCTTCAATTAGAAAATAAGAATCCCTTATTTTTGTTTCAAAATGAACGTCGAAAATCTACGTTTCGGAACTACAGCACAAAAAATCATAGTTATGATAAATTGTGTCTACATTCAATCTAAGTCACTTTGAACTAAAATTATACGTTTCTTTTTCATTTGAGTTTACAAATTCAACAATTTTATAAATTTTTTACAAAGTTTTGAAAATCAATCATTTTTCTAGAATCACCACGAAAGAAATATTGAGTATCCTGAAGATATCGATGAAAGTAGGAATGTGTATATGGGGCTACCAGAAGTTAACTGTCTTTCCGATGGAGGCAGTGATAAATCAGACAACTTGATGAAACATATGAACATACCACTAAAAATGGCCCTTTGGATCTAACTGTGGATGAATTGAAAGTATTCTTTGGTGGATTTTTCTCTCACATCTTTTTGTATATGTTCAGCTTTTATGTTTTCAAAATTATAATCTTCACACGGAATATGTAGACGTGATGGACCGGGCTTTAAGCACATACACACTAAGAATAAGGCAAAAAATGGTGTTGGCCTAAATTTTCTTATATAATTAGCACAACAGTACATATATAACGCTCATCAATTTATGAAAAAATGGATCAAAAATGTCTCTATATTAATTTATTGAACTGTTGACACTCTAATTTTGCAAATCTTACGGACAAGCACCATATCAAAGACGGAGAAAATCTTCAAAGTCATCAAAAGCTTATCGTTTTGATGGTAAAAATCATTGCATAGAAAGCTCCAATCTTGCAAAAGTTTGTAAGACTGTAGTGGAAGAGCATCATTTTTATATGAAGTACGATGTAGTTCTTCATTCTAAATGTTTTGAAAATATTCATCAAATATCTTAAAATTATTATATTTATATGTATTTCATTGTTCTATGTTTATAGAAAATAAGAAACTCATTCATTCAATTGATGATTTTAATATGTATGGTAAATAAAGATTAATATAGATATTTTTTCTTTTTATTGACTTTTTTGGTCCCTAGTGCCGAAGCGTAGATTTTTCTACGTGCTAATTTCTCAATAAGTAATTATATTAGTAATAATATAATTTTTGTTTCATTGAAGTCTTTGCATCATATTGGACTTGTGTCAGAAGTTTCAAAGTTGTGGGATCATTTTTTAACTTTCCGCACTAATGGGTTAAGAGGGGCTCATGGGTTAGGGCAGTGATTCCCAAACTTTTTTTGCTGGGCCCCCCCTTTGGTACATAAGAAATTTTTGCGCCCCCCCCCCCCAAAAAAAAAAAAGGACATACACACATTTTGTTCTCAGAGTCCATTGCAGTTTATTTCACACATTGTAATTAATACAACCTCAACCTTTTTTTTGTTTTGTTCATTTTCTTACAGTGTTATTCAGTCAACGGCATTTATATTTTCATTCATTCGTTTTTCCCGCGCCCCCCCCCCTGCAATTGCTCCTCGCGCCCCCTAGGGGCGCACCCCCCACTTTGGGAACCACTGGTTAGGAATGGTTATATATTCTTCAGTTGTTTTGTAAAGAGATACCGACTGCAAAACCTTAATTTGGAGGTCGTTAGTCATTATATGTACATTCTATTAATCTTCTTTCATTTTGCTGTTAAACAAATATGTACACACGAGTTGAGAAGTCTGGAACTTTATAAATAAGTGGTATAGTTATTGTTTTTTGTTGTTGATGTTGTTGTTGTAAACATCTTATACCCATGATGAATCATCATTTAAATCTAAAATTACGCTTAATATCACTCTTAATTGAGTTTTCAAGCTTTTCGGAAAAAAATATATAGTGTATATATCGTCGCATATCACACTTACAGTAATGAATACATATGGTCAATAACATCATTTAAAATATAAATAAGAATGTATAAATAATTAAACAAAAAAAATTCAAAATAATATAATTTTTGCTCGAAATAAAAGGTTTTCTTCTTCATCCAGTGCCTTGAATGCATTGATATGACGTGATATCAATATTGTATTTGTAGGGCCCAAAGTATTTGTGTCATCACTGCATCAACCATCAATTGGTTTCCAGATTTCCAAAAAAGTGACATGGCAACCTGTCGGGAATAAAGAGAAAATAAATAATATAACTTTTTCAATATAAGTTAAGTCTAATAATTAAATATTTAGCTCTATTTTCAAACTTTTTTCTTATAATAATAAAATATTTCTTTTTTCTTCTTTATAATGTAAGAAAAGTTTCATTTCTTTTCTTATTGATTCATAAAAAAATATTATTTCTTCATCTGCTCTTTAAAATCCACGAAGATGATGAAAAAATGCACGTCAAATGGCATTTAATTTGTAGAGTTCATTAAACATGCCTCATTACATTTCGGATCAAGAGAAGATTGAGTTTTTTTATTTATTTTTAGTATCATATGAGATATATCTCCTAATGTCTTTATATCCATAAAAGTTGCTCTCTTCTAGTTCAAGCTTTATTATGGCTCAATATTTGATGATGGATGAAAAAGATCAAATCTTTTGCTTTTCTGAAGCTCCCAAAACAAAGCAGAAAATTGATACAATGATATCGACAGCTTTAAACTTGAAAAATATTATGTTTAAGTGAGTTAAGTATATAACTTCGTTTGATTATTCCTTTTTGATGTAAGAGTTGCTGCCTCAAAAAAAAAGCTGATTGAAAGATCGTGGGCTGAGATATTTGTTTATGCAATCTATCTTTTTTCAAAATATATAAAATTAAATGTTATACCGAGGGAAGGAATAAACAAAAGAACTTATTGGGGGTTAAATGGGGGTTCTGTCAATCATAACTATGATATATTTGATCTTAAACCCTTAGGGTTTCGCCAGTCACGGCAATGACAAGCCCACCGCCCTTGAGCTCTCGGGTTCCACCGATCATGAATATGACATATTGGGGTTCCAAACCCACCACCTTGGAATCGGGTTCGGCCGTCACAGTTACAACATATTGGGGTTCCAGGCGCATCCCCCATGGGCCTTCGAATTCCGCCAATCATAACTATGACATATTGGGGCCGTGAGACCTAAGGTTCTACCGGACACGATAATTACAAAGTGGGGTTCCACGCCCACCGCTCATGGGCCCTTGGATTCCACCGATCACAACTATGACATATCTTAGTTGTGACCGACGGAACCCAAGGCCCTTGGGAAGAGGGTTTGGAGCCCCAATATATCATATCTGTGACTGACAGAACCCGTGGGCCATTGAGCGTTTTTCATTCCTTGCATATCAAGTATGAGCCGGGTTGGATCCTCAATGCTTGGTGAGCTTGTAAGGTTAATTCTGTTGTGATTTTTTAAATATTTAAATTCAAAGAAATCTATTTTTTTATAGAAAAAACATTGTGTTTTTTTTTACTTTCCTCCTCATTGTACCTTATTGATTTTTTTCTTTAAGTGTCTTTACTTCACTTTACCATATATGTTTGATTTTTATGTAATTGGTGATGTACATGTCATAATATATATATACTTCTTGCTGAATGAAAGGATTGCCAGTTGGCCCACAAAAATAGTTTGCCAATAAATGGAGCGTCACTCTGACTATCGGACGTAATACATATGTAAAGATAGTGCTATAAAACGAAAAAGTTGTGTTTATTAATAAGTTTGGAAGAAAAAGGTTTTTGTTATCCAAATCATCACTCTGACTATCGGGTGAAGAATAATCAAGAATTTAGTGTTATTAATTGAAAAAAATATGTTTATTGAGTGTCCCTACATATCATAATATGTGATATTTACACATTTTATCGTCATATTTCGGAGAACGGGTTTGGTGCAATATTTATGTTATAAATTTATATGATAGAATTAAGTTCAAATTATATACAATGAATATATTATTTTTACATATTTTTAATCATTATAAATCCCTACTGAATAAAATTAAATGTATAATAATTGTAGTGACAAAATCTAGAGCATCATACCTATATTCAAATCCAGGAGGTGAGTAACGAAAGACTCATTAATGCCTCATTCCCAAGGGAACTCTTTATTCTGATATGCACTTATTTTATGTACAGCATACATATACCGTTATATACTAGTAGCTCAGGCGTATCTTACAAATTATCCTTCTTGATTAAAGAATACATTTTAGAGAAAACAAAATGAAGTTCCATTTTCTTCGCCTATACAAATTAGATATACGAAAGATAAAACAGTCGAAATTTATGGAGCAACGTAATATATATCTCTTATAAGTTTCAAAGGAATTTATACCAACTCGTTGTAGTAATCCACCTTTTTAACAAATAAACTTTGTCAGCATTTGAAAAAACCTTTCAACGCTCTTGCTTGAATAGTGTTCATTGAATAAGTCAAACTTGCATCCCAATAGAGTTGCCTAATCAGTGAACCATCAAATGCACCAGCCTTCTTTATTGACTGTGTTTTGATAAGTATAGATCCTTAACAAGATCCCATAGCTCCTCCTGTTTCCATAATTACGACTGCAATGAGTTCGAAATATTGTAACAATAAGGATACGATAACACGTAGTCTTCACCTTGTGGACTTCTGGAATCGGTACTTCTGCACAATGCTTAACTCGTCTTCGAGCTGATAGAGTATGTGTAATCGTCTTTATTTCCCCAAGAAACATCCTAGCACTTTGGCTATCAGGGATGTCAGGAATTTAAAAAAAAAGTTATACAATGTATAATAATATATAAAACTATATAAATCGAACAAATACTAAATATAAATATATAATTAAAAAAAAAGGTTTCTTCGAAGAAAAAAAAAACCCTTAAATTTAAAACAAAATAAATAAAATATTAAAAAAACACTATTGTCTGCTATATAGGGGCACATTTTTCCAAAGACTTGGCAACTACATAGGCTTCCCTCATGGTTTTGGCGTTGCGAAGCTTAGACTACTATTCCAAATAGCTGCAGCACTGGTGACAAATGTGGCCACCGACTTAGGGAGAGGAGATCGGATGAGGCCGGCAGTCCGAGAACGAGTCGATCTGACCCCACCTTGGGCACCGAATAAGATCTTGCCTACCGGGTTTCGGTCGCCATTGCTACCATCCCGGCTTGCAAAGCATTTCCAGGTTTCCATAGCCACAGCCCGAACTGATATCCCATTAAGGGATGGAAGTCCGGCTTTGTGGAGCAGATCATCGATCCGCATGTGAACGCTAGCCCTTACGCCAAGTAAAGACCTAGCTGCGTTGTTTATGGAAACCTGGATCGATCTTGCAGCCTTCGGTGGACCAGTTACGTCGGTTTTTAGTCGAGGTACATTGGTCACTGCGGCAGCGTAGCTGACTCGACCCAGCATAAGACCTTTGGCCAACTGTTGCAAATATACTCCGCGTGGGAGGTGGAACGAAAGACGACTAATCAGCGCCGCACACTGTTTTGCTGACCGCACCACATTGGCCTCATGGGGACTGGTGGAGAAAGCAGCGTCGAACGTGACTCCAAGGAGCTCAATTGTCCTGGATGGCCTCACATCTACTCGATCTATTGGTATGGTAAATGTTTTGACCTCAGAAGCCTTGGCACTACCACCAATGAGGAGCTGCGTCTTGGAGGCGTTCATTTTGAGACCATTCCCCGTCGCAAAACGATAGAACGCTTCTGCCCTTTCTGTTAGAAGTCTCCCGATGGTGGTGAGGTCGTTGGCCACAGCCCAAATGCAGGTGTCATCTGCGTATCCAGAGTTGTCTTCGTCATGGATGCCCAGACAGGCAGGCATATCTGCAACTAGGGTCAAGTAGAGCAGAGGGCCTAAGATGCTTCCCTGGCGAACACCAAACTTGACCGGTAGAAGGGAGGACTTCGCACCATTCCAGTCGACACATTGTCTACCTCCAGACATATAGGAGGAAAACCATTGTAATGGAGTTCCCCTGACCCCAAGTGCTTCAAGTTTGGGTAGCAGTTGATTTTTGTCGACAGTATCGAAGGCAGAAGACAGATCGAAGGCAAGAATACCAACAACCTTTCCATCCTGCTTACCACGAAGCCACTGCGCATGCGCTGAGGCAAGTGCCGCGTTCGTGGACCTCCCTTGCCGAAAGCCGAACTGGGTAGTGGGTAGCGCGTTCAGCTTAGCCAGGTGCTGCTCTAAATCTCTTTTTACCAATGTCTCGATAACCTTAGATATGGCTGGAAGGATAGAGACAGGACGGTAAGAGGCTGGATCAGTGGATAACTTCCCTTTACCCTTGAAAACTGGGAAGACAATGCCCGTCTTGAAAGCGATGGGAACGATGCCAGAGGAAAGGGATACATTAACTACATGCGAAATAGGAGAAGCTAAGATATTAGAACCCTTTTTGAGGATGGATCTGGAATGCTACCACCCCCCATGGCTCCGTGGGCTTCATGAAGCATAATCTTAGCTATCCTGCCAGCATTCCAAAAGAGAAGTGGAATGACTCTGTCTTTCAGGCCAGTCGGACATCGGGGGCGAGATATCCTCAAGACCCGCACGTTTGGTCAATTTTATCAATATAGCTGATATGGTCTCAGCGGCACAAATACCCACAGTAGCAGTACCATTTACATTCAATGAGGCGGAAGAGAGGCCTGGGACTTAAGTATGTTGTTCGCCAGACCCCAGAGTGTCTTCGGCTTATTTTTCGCTGTGTGGATTCTTAAGGTTTGACTTGAGGTGATCGCGCTTAACAAGCGAGAGACC
>CP045891.1:32887842-32908787 GCA_013387185.1 Caligus rogercresseyi
GCCTAGAACCGTTTGTAGTATAAGAAAATTAAGTATTGTGTACTTCTTTTACTACGTTTGAAGATTTATAGTTCAATAGAATTTAAGGTCTTACGGGGTAATTAATTTTATACTATAATGTTTATTTATGTTTTTACCAAACACAAATCTCCCTCTTTTTTATATCCATTTTTATTTTATATTATTGTATTATATGAATAGAATTAGACCTTGCAAAAAAAAAAATTATATTAACGCGTACCTTTATGTATTATCCTAGATATTTATGAAGTTATTTTCCTTTTACATTTGTAAATTGAAACTGTTGAATAATAAAAACAAATAAATAAAAAAAATATGAAAGCAATGGGTTATTAAATGACAATTTGAATTTCTTACGTACAGTTCATAATCATAGAGAATTTTAGAATAAAGGGTTGACGATAAATATTTTATCTGTGAGGTTCGTGTTTTCTATCATTCTTTTATATCGTGATCTTTTGTTAAAAACCACGTCACATCTTGGATAGTTAAGAAGGTGAGTCTTTCTGATTTTAATTGAAATGATCTACTAAAATTGCTTCATCGGCTTTACATGTTTCTTTTAACGACAAACATTATCAAAAAATAGGATCCATTTTAATCATACTAAAGAAATATTTCTGTGATAATGTTAGAACAATTTGATGGATTTTTTCCTTCTGGGAACCAGTCAGCTGTCTCTATTTGAACCATTTTTGCGCCAAAGTTTACCATGGATTTATATTTTTTTATATACTCACAGATATTTCATTTGATTTTTCTTCTTTTTACTTATGTTTTGTTTCATAACAACAATAATATAAATGTTTAACTGATTCTAAATCCGTATCCATTTTCCTTGTTTAAATATATACTATTTACAAAAGCTAATATCATTTATAACATACATGACTATACTTTATATTTTCATTTTTTATAATCAAACTCAAACACTTATAAATTACGAAGCCAAATAAAAAGCTAACTCTCTTGGTTTTTATTACTTACATGCTTTCAAATTAAATAAACAAACAGAAAGGTCATTGATTGAAAAGTATAAAGTTAAACGACGAACTGTTGTTCTAAACAACACTGTTTTGTTCAAGGTCTCATTATATGATTAAATTCTCAGTGAGAAAGAAAAACAAAAGACAATTATAGTTGTATAAATAATAAAAATGAATAGGCTAACACTGCATTTGATTGAGTGAAATGAATGTTTGTGAAAGTACCTTGATATATATATATATATATATATATATATCTATATATATATAACCAAATTTGAATGAGTTTTGTTTTGAGTTAGTTAAAATCAATTTTTCGAAGGAATAGAAAACATAAACAAAACCAATAGTTATCTAACTTCTTGTAGATGATGACCAAATATTGAAAGATCATTATTAGAAATAATTAATGAGGAAAGTAGGACCACCATTTATTTAACTCATGAAAGAGAATCTTCGGACATTATACAATGTTTTACACTCCATAATACTCCAATCGACATACAGAAATCCCTACGGCCAAAAGAAAACTTTATTTGAAAAGGAACCTTTGGAGTAACGGTGACGAAACAGATTGACGACTTACTATAGGAACAAGTCAGCCGGCAATCGACGAGGGAGCTCATGTAGTTGAATCTTGAGGAATAGAACAATGATGAAAGGGGTGAGGATTTCGGTTTAGAGATTTTTCTTTGTCTATCGCCCATACATATCAATCGACAGCTTTATTATCTGAAGCCGTTAAAACGGTTACCTGTATCCGAAACTTCAGATCCAATGATTCTAAGGGGCTTCTTTAATATCTACGTTTGCTTAATTTTATGACCCTGAAAGTGAAAGTCCATTGAAGGAAAATCAAAGATAGACTTAAATATTTTCTCTGCAATGTAGATAGTGAAATACCAACTCAATAATTGATTTGTTATTATATCAAGTAGCTTAGTTTTCTTAATTAAAGGTATGTGTTATAGTACCTGAAAATGTTGTGCATCGTTATTAATATATACAAATATATGTACTAAGAAATGGAACCAACTATATGTTGTCCATATAAGCAGTTATTTTAGTAGTATTCTCCCCTTTAATTTTTTTTATCTTTTTCCAAAGCAATATTTTGAAATTAAGAGATATCTTTGAAAAGTAATATTATTATTGTTAGTGCTTGACTTCACCCATGCAGATTGCAGGAAGGGAGAAGAAGGAGTATAAAATAGAAAGAACTCCTTCAAGAAATACTTTTATTTCGCTTTGTTCTTTGTAGGAAAAAAACTCTGACGTTAAATATTCATAGTTTTATTTTCTTTTTCGAAATATCTTTATTAGTACGTACCTAAGTTGTGAATAACATAAAAAATGAAAATTTGTTTTTGCATAAATTAAATATAGTATCATAGAAAAAATTATATATCTCGATTGTTCTTTGTTTTAAGGTCTCACATTTGTGTGTGTGTGTCTGTATGGAGTACAACTACTACATATATACCAATGTGAGTAGGCGCAAAGTAAATATACATAAGAGAGAGGAGAGTGATAAATTTGCATGCAAAAAGAATGAAAAATACTTAAATTTGTTTACACTTCTCTTAAATGCAAAAAAAAAGATATAAACTAAATTCTTCCATTGTACGCCTTTTCTGCTGACTAAATAATGTAGGCAGGTCTAATGGAGTAAGATAGTTCAGTGCGTTAATGTGGTTGGGGTGTTGGTTCGAATCATGAGAGGCGAAGGCCAATTCTGGTTAACCTCATTGATAGGCTTGATAAACATAATTTATATGCTGTAATGTTTATTATATATAGTCGGATGGTATTCTATCACACCAATAGTCAAAGAAAAAGAATAACGTTAATATTTGTGTGTAACGAGGTTCAATGTTAAGAGAAAATAGAGTGCCTAGTAACGTTAGGTAGCGCTAAATATCGGACTGATAGCTGTAATAGCTCTCCAATTTTAAGTAAAATCAGCGACACACAACTAGTGTTGTGTCGGTCCCATTTTATTCGGTCCGGTCCAATCCAGTGTTAGCACCGGTCCTATCGGTTCTTAGGACCGTTGGTCCTTGAGATTGTCTGTTGTCAGTCCTTATTTTTTCATAAAATGGTGAAAGAGTATTTATTTAATACGTTGTAACTGCTAATATTATATGTATATATTCTATTATACTGGGCGCTAATTCAATAGCAACAAAAGGGGTTCATAATATATTTTTTTAGACATTTTGTAATCATTTTTTATCATAATATAGGCTTTTCAGTGTAATCATCGTCGGTCATTACTCATTAAACGTTTCTATAAAAATAATTAATTCCCAACCCTTCCGCTTAATCCACTATAGGCTAATGTTTAAGCATTGTCATAAACATCGGCGATTTATTCTTGTAATTTTAATTAATATTTAATACTTTTCAATAACATAAGTTCTAAATGTTATATTTGTCATCAGCTCATAGAATATGTCACATTCCTAATATAAAGGATTCTTTATAAGGACCACAAAAAGAGGACTGGACCGAATGGACCGGACCGGACTGGACTGCAGTCCTCGGTCCTTGATAAGGACCGACACATCACACAACTATCTGAAGATGAAGTATAGAACACAGTACACTTCAGAACTACATGGACACATCACGAATCTTTTATCAATATGACCTCATATCCAGGTTCTATCTATATATCATATATAATATATATATATATATATATATATATATATATATATATATATATATATATGAATATTGTAAACATCCTTAGTTTGGAACACTGAAGCAAATTTTCCGGAGTTAAACATTATTTTGAGATATATTCACAATTCTATGAATTTTTATATTCATGAAAAAATGAAGGAATGGAACTTATCATAGTTTAATAGAAGATCATTCCTCAATGTCTCTTTTTTTATTCCTGAGGAATGCGTTTGGTAGGATACAATTCTATCGAACCCAATAGGCAAAAAATGAACGCATGTGAGCTATACATATTTTTTGGCAGTAAAAAAATGAAATCTGAGATGAAGCATAATAAGGTAAAGTTAAGCTCTTTTAGAAGATCATAATAAAAGTGAATCCAGTGTCACAATGAAGGTAAGATTTTGTAAGACCAAACTGGCATAATTGTGGCAATGCTCAAATACGTTTGGTTTGAAACCCAAAATATGCCGTAAGTGTGGCATGTGGAATCCAAAGGACCAATTGAAACTATATTGATATCTTTAAATTTGAAGTAGATCCAAAGTGTATTCTAAATACTGATGTTTTGCACTTAGTTTTTCCTAAATGTATATATATATATAATATCAAAATTGAGAAAAAAATTAAAAACATGAAATTACATTATATCACTTCGTAGTCATTTGTAGCAACCGAAAATGGAAGTAAGCTTCTACACACCATTCCTTTTATAAGTTGCATCTTCTGTTATGACTACCATGTCGCCTGGAAAAGAAAAATTAGCATATTCTCAAATATTTGATGAATTGAAAGCATACTTTTGAATTAATAAACATACCTTTAAGTGTTTAGAAATTGAATCGACAATAATTTTAAAGTTAATTTATTGACAAAAATCCAGATATTATAGATCGAAAAACTATTGTTACCAAAATTCCTTTATAAATATATTTTCAGTGCAATTAATTTACCAAACTAATTTATCGATCAACCTCTATAATATGAAACTGATATTTCATGAAATTGGATTTGAATTTCAAAACTTCCGTAATGGTAATATTTAGAGAGCAGCTGTGGCATGTATAATCAAAAGAGCAATCAATGCCTATTTTGAATCCTCAATATTTTATGTACATTTACATTTTGACACCCAGAACCTGATGATCAATTGAAGGTAGATTTGTAAACCTAAATTGCCATAAGTGTGATATGTTGAACTCTAGGGTCTAGTGAAGCATGATTTATTCCCCAAACTGACCTTGTTTGTTTAGCTCCAAGATTGAACGCATTTCACCGGAACAGTATCAACCGGAAGTGAAAATATCTAAGAGCTATCTTTATTATTGCATGTTAGTTTACAAATGCTAATGCATTTTAATAACTTTAAAATAAAATCTTCAAATGATAAACATTGCTTCCTGATCTCTCCCTCAAGGGCCATCAAAATAATCAAAAATTAGATGGTAGATATGCCATATACGAAGTTTCTTCTCCTTCCTTGCAGAGTCGACAAATCGGATTGATCGTATCTCCAATCTTGCATACAAGCTTATTGAGATAAAGATGTCCACTGGTCATCTCAACGATGACGAAGATTTGTTTATATTTTAAGATTTTATTTCCAAGATAGGGATTTTGTATGAAGAGTTTAGAATTGCGGCAAGTGCTCATCGAACGCCAAGTGGTTCGTCATTCTTCAAGGTCGCTTGTCCAATGATATTTTGTCTGACGCATGGATATAGACGAAACGGGTGGTGCCCCTACAAGCATCGTCTTCAGCCAATGCGTCTGCATACTCGTTTCCAGAATTATTGTTGTGCCCCGCCAAACCGTGTTGATTATTTTGACCCGTTATTAAAAGCGTTTTCGCAAGCAATTAAAGCTGACACGAGTTCACCTAATCTCATACTCAGACTATAGATGGCGCATAATCTGTCATATAAGATTAAAAATCTTTGCACCCCAATTTTATCTCCTCTGATACTACTGGAGAAATCTCTTATAGTATCCACGTCGGCTTAGTAAACTGTGTTCGTTCCCTTGAGCCTAAAGATCCTTGGTCAAGCAAAATATTCCCTATCGTCAGAGACCTTCCAGCACCTGATTGGCCACGGATTGAAGTCAAGGATGCACCATACACATTGATTGTGATGCTTTTTAGAGCAGAAACGTTAACGAGGAAGAGGAGGAGATATATTATGGACTTTTATATACTTGTTAACATATTGTTCGGGCCCTCTACTCAGATGGTTGAGCCATTTCAGTGGGTGCTCAATATTAGTTTGAATCCTCGCCCAGCCCGTACGTAATTTATATGTTGTGGCATTACACACACAAAGTATCTCCATTGTTGCCGTTGGTGTGGAACTCATGAGTCCATTTCATAAGTTTGCACAGCTCCCTTATTAGATATCCATTTGTTAAAAGTATTTGTGCACATTTAGTTATATAAATATACATTAATAATAATAATATGTGTACCCCTTTATTTTTGGTTGTATGCATTCTTTAGGGAAAAAAGTATTTTACACAATGAGGGAAAATAAATTTAGTTGTATCCTCAGAACATATATTCATGAAAATGATTTTAATCATACACGTTATCTGTGAAATCTATACTTTTATAGAAATATATAATTGTAAAATATTTTTAATATTAATATTTTTTTCAGTTACATAAAAGGAAAGTACTTTGTGATATGAAATACTGTCCCTATCTTCCCTTTTGTTCCTTTTATTTGGAAGAAAGTCAACCAATTCGCTACGTGATCATTTCGAATGTGTGAGCTTCAATTTTTTTTTTCAAATGTTTGATATCTGCAAACAAAAGACTGAAAAAGCCTTGAGGAGTTTCTAAGGGAATTAAAAGGCGAGAGTGAAGCAAAATCCTTGAATTGCATTTAACATTATTGCATATGCATATACACTTCATACACATTTCTTTGATGTTTCTTGTATGGATACGAAGATGTACAATAAAGAGTTGGAATATTAGGTTCTTATCCTTTGTGTAGATTATTGTCTAAGATGTTACAATATAAGTTGTGCTATTTACTCAGTGATTTAGTTTATCAAAAGAAATGAAATGAACATTAAATCTAATATTTTATTTATTTATTTGTTATACATGCCTTCTTACATTATTTATTCTCTTTTATTATTATTCACAAATGATTTGACGAGTTCCTTTTGTATTTTTGCATTGACCATGAAAAATTAAATGTTTGAAGAAATGGGGAAAAATGTAGAAACATTAAATCAATTGTCAAAAAATGTTTTATATGATGGAACTATTGAACAAGAGCCTTCAATAGTGTTTTATATGTTATTTTTTAAATTATATTTAATATTTATTATGTTTCAAAAAAAAAAAAAATTGGGGAAACTATTTATGGAGATTTAATTTCAAATTCACAAATATTACACTTGTTGCTTAAAATTTATCTAGACATACATATAGAAAAACTGTGCAGTCACGAAAGAAAATATCACAACCACACAATGGATAGTATCTGTGTCACGCCAATAAAAATAGGAGAAGTTATTCATAACTTAAAATAAAAACATTCTTGATTTTTTTGCATATGATGAGTGAGATACTTTCTCCTCCACTTGCATGGTTCGTATTTCTCATATAAGAGAGCAGAGCATCTGTTGATGAGATGATCTGCGCTCTGAACCTCGTCCTCAGAGATGTTGTTGCATTTTGCGCTATTGAAGCTGATGCGATGTCCTGTGTAGGCAGAACGAGCAGCTTAGGCACTCATGTCGAAGTTTAATAGATAATGATTTTGGCTATTGCATCATCAGATTGTGTTTTTCGTGCGACGATTATCTTCAAAAACGACTACACGGCCTTTTGTAATATAAATCATTGGGTGTTTTCTTTTATATAACTAGGAGGCGTATCAATACGTTTTACGATTCAGGACACACGGTTCCACTACTTGCTATATAATAAGCCTTTAGAACACTCATCTTTAAACCTTTTTTGAAACACATAAATGGAAGTTATGTGGGTCTTTCAGAATACTATTTGTGGTATTGAGCTATAGGAATGGATTGCTCAAAAATGTGTATGAGATTGAATGAATTATGTTGTTAAAACATTATTCAAAACACTTAATTTTTTCGACGTAAAATAATAAAATCAAAATTACTCAGGTTTGAGTGCCATAAAGGCTACGGAAAATAAGGATTGAAACTGCAAACTCATTAAGCTATCAATCATTTATTGAAAATATTAATAAGAAATAATTTGATTGATAAATATATGATATGTTTTGATCAATTTACCCATGTTATACTTATTATGTATTATGACCAATAATGTAATTACCTGAAAGTGCACAATAAATATGTAAGTTTTCTTCATAAAGAATCATATAATAATCATACAACTTCACTTCATTCCTGTTTTCTTTAATTTGTCCATGAACAAGTTTTGCCTAAAGCATTTTGTTTGTATATATAGTTCCTTTATAAGAAATTATTCAAGCCAATGCATAGTAATTGATCTATCTTGGTTATGAGGTCCTTCTCCTCTTTTTCTGTTATTGTATTATAGGAAACCAATTTTAGCCTTTTTCGTTCGATAGAATTGCATATGTGTATATAGTTATAACCTGTATAGCGTTAAAATTAATCTATCAACGCATGACCTTAAAATTACATTTACTAATTGCATTGTGCATTATTCATAAATGACTATGATGTGGCAATGCTCAAGAGGGAGTGAATTTGTGCAGATTGTTTCTAGCAAAAAGTGATGAAGAGGAGAAAATGCCCCTGCTCCAAAAAATATAATACATTGCAACTAAGATAACTGACACCCAGGACGCAATGGTGGGAATCAATACCAAGAAGCTTCAAAATACAACTCACTGTGAATATACGGAGATGCCCTTCAGAGGATAAAATGAATATATTCATGATTGTACACAAGAAAAATCACTACTTTTAAAATGTTCCTTTTAAGAATTGCAACGATGGAAAAATCATAGAAAAAAATTACTATGAAAAAAAAAATTGTTCTTTAAAATGACGCAAAAGTTCAGTCATGTTATAGAATGCTTCGCTGCATGTAAGACTGGTAATAGGCATTCCTATCTTAGAGAAACTTTAATTGCAATAAACGTTTAATGCAAGCTGTTTTTCGTTTTAGCTAAATATACATTTTATAAATACAACCAAATAGAGTTGTGTATTATAATATAAATAATTTAATTTGGTTTCAAACGTAATTGATCTATATGCCTGCAGTATACTACTAGAAAAATATTCAATCAATTGTTTTATTATAATTTACTTCACAAATGTTGATGATAAATATATATACAAAACATTATTATGAAAATATATGTATTTGAGTTGATTGAAACCATTGAGAGAAAAAAAAAATATGGATGGAGATGGTGAAACGACAAGGTAGTTCAGAGAATGACTATAATGAGGTTCAATCCCAGGAAAATGACGTATGAAGAATATTTGTGTCATTAATAGAAACGATAGAAAAAGTGGGAAGAGGACACAGACATCTCAAGGGTTGCTTTTCCATGAGATGTCTCTTGATGCTGAAGGTAATCCAAAAGGAAAATTTTCTCAATGAATGAAATACAGCTAGACAGTTGCAGGTTGTCTCGTTTGAACGTTCTGAAAATTCATGAGGGATTCAAGTCAGTGAACAAATAGGAATTTGGCGTCCATGGTTTGATGTAGAAGTTATTATTTTCATTCAATGGGTGAAAACACATGTCTTTTTCACCAGCTACACATTGAAGTTCTTGTCTGGGGTACATGGATTTCTTCCCGAGGACCGTGCAATCCAAATGCTTCAATCTCATGATTCGAACTCATGTACGTTGTGCTACAAAATTGATTTGACTAATTCCAGACAAGGATTTAAAGTCATTTGAATGCTACTTCGTCTTTGGAAAGATGAGTTAGTCAATGGAAGGAAGGACCAAAGAAACACCAAATAATAAAAAGACAGTTTTTCATTCCAAAAGGTCTTTAGAATAACTAAACCATTTTATCAAAATATATTTTCTCCATCGAACTAAGCACCGTTGCTAGATGGCTTTCATGTAGAGTATCAGATGTGGAAGTAATACTATAGTACTGTAAGTGGAATGAAAGAAATTGAAAAATAAAATGATTATGCAATACATAGTTCAAGGAATAAAATAATAAAAATTATGTTTTTTCAAACACAACTGTCACGAATATTTTTTATTTGTTTATTTATTGTTATGTTTATTGTATTTTTATGTGCTCCTTTTATAAGTAATAATATAAAGAATTTTATGGCCGAAAAAAAAGTAACAAAGCCAAAAGACACTTTTGGATTTCTAAGCCAAATAAATAAAAATAATGATGATATTCGATTAATACTCGAGTTACAAATAGTATAAATGGATACTTCATATTTGACTATCCATTGAGACGATATACATATATACTTACATATTTATAGATACATATTTTGATACTATTCAAATTTTCATTTAATGATATACATATAAATATTAAATTAGATATTAAAAAACATAATTTATATAATATAATACAATTTATTATTTATATGCATATAATACACAAGATAATACTATATGCTTAATTTAAATATGATAAATTTATTATAACATAAAAGGTTAGGTAATTATTACAATTTAAGCATTTATATTTTGATAAACACAAACTCATAATTTAATGGATTTAAAGTACAAATAACTTTATTAGAAATAACAATATTTTATATATATATTAGGGCTGTTCATATTTTTCACATGTTGAAATTTAGTAACATTATGGATTTCCGTTTCTTGTGATAAAAGAAGACGACATACAAAGTTTGAACAAAATCGGTCAACATTACGAGGTCGCGCAACGAGGTCAAAGTTTTAAAAATTTAGTAAAATATAGTTTTCCGCAAATTCTTGAAAGTGGTGGACGTTACAGACTTCAACAATAATTAATAGTTGGAAGGAAATCTAATTTACTACCAGACGTATGTTTGATGTTTTTTAATAAAACAAAGTTTTCAGTGAAAACAAAGAAAAAAATGGGTGTGTATTGTTAGCATATTTCATAGCTTTTTTGTATCAATTAACTTCACTCGCCTGTAGAAGATGACTTGTTCGCTTCAGAGTAAAATAGTACTTTTAAGCTTAGTAAACCTTGGATGATAAATCCAAAATGATCTTGGTTGCATTCTATCAATTCAGAATTCAGTACAATCTGAGTTTACATCATATGATTCAGAGCCTGTATTGACCTATAAGAAATCGATTATGAAAAAAAATAAATATATGTGTTTCTTAGATTTGCGTCAAGGTATCCTCTCAAAATTTTACTTTGTCTCTGACGCATACATAATCCATTAATGCGTCATTTTGTACGCGAGATAGGCTTTTTTTAATGTACATATAACTCTCTACTTATTAAACTGACATGATTTAGTATACCAAAATATTAAAGCTGGTTAACCAAGCTTTCATTTGATATGTTTGGTGTTCTAAAAATCGCTATACTTTAAGAGATATAAGCAAATACATTTTTTGCACGTACTCTCCCCAAAAAATGATCTTTTGATATGAGAATATACAATTACCACTTGGTACCTGCTGTTAGTGTTACCTGGATAGAAAGAGAAGGGAGAGAGTATTTTGCCTCACTTCTCTCCCTTCTTCTTTTCTTTCTATCTAAAGAAAAAGAAGCGACATACAAGTTTAACAAAATCGGTCAACATTACGAGGTCCCGTTGCGAGACCTCGTAATGTTGAGCGATTTTGTTCAAACTTTGTATCGTCTTCTTTATCACCAAGAAACAAAATCCATTATGTTGCTAATATTTCAACATTTGAAAAATAAGAACAACTCTAATATATATAATACTATATATATAATTATATATAATAGATTATATATCTATATATATATATATATATATATATATATTGGGCTGTTCTTATTTCAAATGTTCTGAAATGTTAGAAAACATTGTGGATTTTCTTTCGTGGTAATTAAAGAAGACGACATACAAAGTTTGAACAAATCGGTCAACATTACGAGGTCGCGCAACGAGGTCAAAGTTTTAAAAATTTAGTAAAAATATTTTTTCCGCAATTGCTTCAAAATGGTGGACGTTACAGACTTCAATAATTATATTAATTTAAGGAATAATTTACTACCAGACGTATGTTTGATGTTTTTAATTAAAACAAAGTTTTCAGTAAAAACACAAGAAAAAATGAAGTATGTATTGTTGTTAAATGACCTTCCCAGGAAAAATAAAGCCAAGAAAAATATTGCAAGTAGACTGGACTATGTCCTTCCACTCATGGCCATTGCAAATTATGTAAAACATTCAAAAAACTACCTTGTTGCATCTCCGACCATCATCCCATTTTATAACTTCTTTCGCCCAACAGGACGCAAAAATCCCTTGGAAATCAACATTTCCCTTCTTGATTTAGAAGAATGCCGGAAAGAAGTACTAAATATGATTGAATCACTTTAAAAAAAATATGAACAAAGAAGATACAACATCATGGATGCGCTAAAAAAATTGAATCATGCTCGAAAGAAATATTATAAGAAAAGGAAAAGAGCGGGCGAATGAAAGAAGAAAGAAGAAAAGACAACAATTATAAAAAAATGAGTAATAATTGTGCGGAGAGCAGCATGGAACTCGATAAACTTGTCGAGTATGAGAATAGAGGGACTATGATCAGACTGCGCAGAAATATTATCAACCTTAATATTAAAGGAAAAAACTCATTTAAACACTTCGAGGAATCTGTGGCAAGAACACGGATGACTCAGCTCAAAATGGCCACAGGTGAAATCTCTACTGATCCAATGGCCGTGTCAGAGGAAGCCTACAATTATTTCTCTACCTCTATAGTTGTGCGGAATGCTCATAACAAAGTTGTGTGAATTTTGCCATGAATGGAGATTAGTCAAGGACGTTAAAAAGTGGAAACCCCTTCTTAATCTATCTAAGAAGGAAACAAAGAAGCCAGTAGACGGTAGAGTAAGGGATATATATATGACCTCCATTCCCCGATATCTCGGGAGGAAATTATAAAATATATAAATAGTTATAATAAAAAATATAAAGCACCGGGCCGTCGGGACTCTCATGAATTCTACAAGACATTTGCAGTCCCACTTGCTCCAATCTTAGAGAGTGTTTTCCGTGATATCTTCAAGAGAGGCTTCGTCCCAGAATTTATGAGCTCAGGTATAAACATGGCCCTGAAAAAAGGGAAAAAGGTGATGATATTAGAGATTACCGTCCAATCTCTCTGCTAAACGCATCGTACAAGATACTCACGGGAATATTAAATAAAAGGTTGCTCAGAGTTCTCCCCTGACTGATTTCTCCATTCCAAAAAGGCTTTATGCCTGGACGCCACATCGAAGACTGTCCGATATCTATCCAGATGCAATCAATGATTGTTCAGACAGGGGAGATCTTTATGCCGCAGTAATGGTAGACTTTGAAAAAGCCTTTGACAACCTGTCCCATAAGTTCATTCTGGAGCAGCTATATGGATATGGTTTCTCGGATGGCTTTGTGGGCATGATCTCGGCCATATTACGGACGTCTTCTTCGAGGTTGGGCCTTCCGGGAAAACAACGAGCAATCTATATCTGCAAAGGCGCAAGACAAGGTGATTCGCTGTCACCCTCTCTATTCATACTCGCAGTGAATGGACTATTGGAAAGGTTGTCCGAAGATAAATCTATAAAAGGGTTAAACATAGGAGAGTCAAATTTCAAAAGCATCATGTACGCTGATGATCTCACCCTTTTTCTTTCCGGGACCTCCACAACCTTGAAAGATTCCACTAGAAGAGCTTGGGAAATCCTCGAAGAATTTGAAATTTCGTCCGGTCTCGCAATCAACAAGCATAAAACCCAGTTCTTGACAAACTGTGAGGAGATAGCTGAGACAGATTATAGGGATTTTGCCTTCGTAAAAACGACAAACATCCTTGGCATCACGGTGGCTAGTACTACGGACAAAGCAGAAGAAAAAAATAAGATTAAAGTTATAGATATACTACAAAAAGCTGTCTCGTTTTATAAAAGACTACGAAAGACTACTTGCATGGAACATTAATGTCTTCCCAAAAAAATTCCACTTACTGAGATATCTGCCTTTCTCGGAAACCCTGTGCAATGAAATCTATGAGCAGAGGGCTTCCCTTGTTTGGGGTAGCTCAAAGCCATACATTTCAAAAATTAGAATTAACGCCAGCATCTCGAATTGGGGCTTGGGATCGCTTGAGGTTGAGTCCATGTGGAAGTCTCTGAATTTCTCCTGGTTGCGAAGATTGTTGGAAGTGAAGACTATTGGGCTTCTAGGATAAAAAACAAGTTCTTTAAAGTTACAGGACATAATTACCAGGAGAGAATCTACATGGGCCCATTGGAACTTCTCAGGTCTTTAAAGTCCTGCGGATCTCATTGGAAGAGAATGGCCAAATCCTGGGGCTCAAGCTTGCACAGAGTCCTTCCTCTGCTACGAGCGAATGAGCCTCTAAACTTTAATGGGACTTTGGGAAGTTCTTCGGAGTTCTTTCAAGAGGGTTGCCTCACATCTGTTGGGGAATTCCTTCAGAGAAAAATACATATTAAAAATTATATCCTTAGTATGCGATTACAAAAACGACGCTCGCTTACCTCCATGGGATATATATCAATCGGACCACCCACTCCCTTCTATATCGCTCTTACGGCATTGGATAACCAAACTATTCGAAGGTCTTTGGTAGGCTCTGAACGTCCTTTTCCTAGCATCAAGAGACGATTGCGGCTTCTACAGAATGAGAAAAATATCCCCCTGTGCCCGAATATTATTATGCGAAACCCTCTAACAGACTCTCACAAAAATGGTTCCGATACCGTCTCGCCACGTCCTCTTTATTCCTAAATAAATCCCATGTGGACCCAAAGAAGCGAGGATGCCATTGGTGTGGGGAGGTCGAGGAGACTTCCTTCCACTTCTTTTACCTTTGCCACAGAATGATCCCAGTCATAAAAGCTGTGGAAGATATTATTCTAGAAGAATTTGGAGTATCATTACCCCCACAGAATGGCTGGTGTCCACATCACCTACATACGAGGAGGCTTACGAGATCGAACATCTTTATCCACGGTACAGAGGGCTCTCTACGCCTCAAGAACGTGCGGAGGTGGGCTTCCTGTGAGTCTCCAAGATTCGTCAGAAGAAGTATGGAAATTCTACGTCCATCCCCAGGGATGTTTTCAAAACAAACGGGTCCTCTCCCCTTCAAGTGCAAGTGGACTGAATCAAATGACGCATTGGATCTCTCATCTCAGCGAAGTCAACTGGTTTTCTAAATCACTATTGTATCTCAAGATATCTCATAAAAGAAGGATGATAGGTTGGGAGTCTTTTATTTTTCTTCCGACAGTTAATATGGATGTGTTTTTTTAAATGTTAATATATATTATAGATTTATATTTTTTTTTTTTTTTTTTTTTTTTAAGGTCTTTATTTAAAATTGTAGTACATAGAGTATACATAAAATACAATAATAAAATAGTAGGTAGAATTGCGTAAAAAATACATAAATAAACATTATAGTTTAAAATTAATCTACCTAAAAAGACCCAAACTCAATTAAACAGAAATAATACGCAATATAAAAACAAAACTATAAAACAAAAACAAATCATAAGGGGTTATAAAAACGGTGATATTGAAGGACTATCTTCTTCAACAAGGTGAGGTGACGGCTCGAAGAAGGTACCATGTATGAAACCAAGTCGATGGCATATTTCCACGAATCCGGCCTAACTCCGGGGATCTTTAACTCCAGTGCGGTATATCGAGCTGCGGCAGATAATAAAATTGGACGCAGGTCTTGCCTTGTCACTGGTTCCTTCCTCGACAGTTTTGAACCAATAAGGGCCTTCGCACTCGATAGTGCGAAGTGAACAGCCTGAAGAATTGGGTTAGTCCGTCGCTTTCTAGGAATACCAAATAAAATAGTACCTGTCACTTCGAAAGAAGAACAAACAGTGTTTAATTTTATGAATTCACTTAAAATAATTATTAAAGGGCATTTTACAAAAGCATGTATAATATTATTAAAAACGTTTCCGCAATTAATGCAAGGGGTATTAAAATATAAACATCTGGTTGAAATTTGGAATTGAGCTGTGAATTTAAAACAGTCATGAATACCAGAAAGAGAGTCTTTAATCCGTCCTAACCAATTAGTTGGCAGATTTAGTTCCTTTAACCATTTTATGCAGGCATCATGGGCCTCTTCCTTATAGGAGGGAGGCTCAAGCTTTAGATGCCATAGGGGGAGAACAAGCTCTCTTTAAAGGAAAACGAGCTCAATGCCGAGTCTTCATGAATAACCAGATCATGAAAAGTAAAAATTCCTTTCTCCAAGGCTTCACGCTCTAATTTTTTGGCTCCTCAGTTGATTTGAAGAAAGCCTTCTTACTCGCATTTTGAGTAATTATATCGACAGTTGAAGAGGAGTCACAAACCGGACCAAAATTCCAAATTACTCGCTGAACTGCCGCCCAACTAGGCGATATAGTTAAGAGTAGGTCGTTTGAAGATACGGAACTCATCATAAGAAGAGTGTACAATGAAGAATTTGACACAACAGACCTCCACTCGAGATCTGGTCTTTTAGTAAGGTCAATTAAAACTTTTACGAACACTTTCGGTAACACTTTGGTGAGAAGAACTAGGCCACCACCTAGAAGTGTCCTTGGTCTTTTAAGTGCTTCAATATAGGTCTTGTGAAAAAGAGTATTAATCCAAATTTTCTCCTCTTTGATGACTTTATCAGCTAAAATAGGTAAAAGAGATGCCTTGTATAAAATCGAAGGAACAATAAAATTATTATAATTATCGATTCTAGACCGAAGATTCAATTTTCTCCACGATAAAATTCTTTTTAAAACACACGTCCTCATTGAGTTCCAATTTTCAACTGTTTCGCCATTTTTATCATAATCAACTCCAAGAATTTTAATCTTTCCCTCCACTGGACAGTCGGCAACTCTAAAATCCTTTACCGGAGACCAGGAGCCAAGGGGTAAAATTGTGGTTTTGTTTCTGTTTAAAAGTAGACCTGAACGTTTGCCAAATTTAGTAAAATATGCTAAAATGACTTCAATCCTCTTTAAAAGTTGAGCCTCTGACTTGGCTTCTATATACAAAGTTACATCATCAGCGTATAAATCAATAATATGCCGTGTGTTGCCGAATAAAACTCCAAAAACCCATATTTCCTTTTAATAGAGAGAGCCAAGTCTTCTATTGCCATTACAAAAAGAAGGGGAGCCGCGGGGCATCCTTGTCGGCAGCTCTTATCGAGTCGTATAGGAGAACTTTCTATACCGTTAATAGAAATTGAGGAAGATCCATTGGCAAGGAGGGCCCTTATTGGATTGAAAAGATGTTTTGGAAGATTTTTCTTTGCCATTTTTAAAATATGGAGATGTGATACCGTGTCAAAGGCTTTTCGAAAGTCAATTGCTATAATGGCCCCAAACAATTGTCTGGAGGCAATACAGTCCATGGCACAACAAATGTTTCTAGCAATGTCACTAGCTTTTCTTCCCTTTAAGAATCCCTTTTGATGGTGGCCAATTTTCTTATTCAGAACAGGTTCTAAATTCACTGCCACGACGCCAGCTAGAATGCGGTAAGACTCATTTAAAATAGTTATGGGACGCCAGTGGCTAATATCAGTGCCATTGCCTTTCTTTGGGATTAAAACAATCTTTCCTTTAGTTATAAGACTTGGTAAAACACCTTTCTCCTCCATGGATTTACCTATGTTTACTAAAAAAGGGACAATTCCCTCATGAAAATGTGTGAACAATTTTCCACCAAAACCATCAGGGCCATAGGCCTTGTTGTTTTTAAATTTATCCTTTATATACTTAGTTAAAGACTCAATGGAGAACAGGGAAAAGGAAGGATTGTGGCGAAGTTTATGGGGAAAATTTGGTCGAGAGTCTTTAACAGTGGCCTGAAAGTCCTCACGAAAACAAGATAAAATCTCATGGATATTAGTGATGCACCTACCTTTATAAAAAATTCTACTCAATTTGGCATTTGGTCCTTGTCGATTATTATTTGTACTTTTAAAGCGATGTAGCGGTAAATTTTCTACTGCTTTTTTTCTCTCAAATTCTTCCTCTATAATATCAGATAGCCGATACGAATTTACACTGTCTGCAATATATTCTTTCCAGAATAGAGAACCATTTTTTAATATTTCAAATATATTTGCCTGAAATTCGCGAGCTCTCCTTCTATGACGCCCAACGAACTTCTTTGTTGATTGACGTACACAAAATAATAGGGCGAGAGCTGTCTTATTTGCACTAAAAGATTTATTATAAAAAAGGACTAGATTAGAATTCAACGAGCAAGAAAACTCAGGTTCATGTAAAATCCACTTAGGTAAATAAAACTTATTTGGTGAGGAAGCATGATGAAATAAAAGCTCAATGATTCGGTGGTCCGAAGATGGTTCTGGAAGATATTGAGCACTTTTTAACTTCGAGAATAGAAGAGGGGAGAGAAGAGCGTAGTCTATACGTGATGAACGATTCCCACTGCACCAAGAAATATTGTCCTTATTTTTCAAGACGTTCAGTGTGTCAACCAAGTTCAGACTGAGGATAAGATTATGAAGTATAGGACTATTTGCATATCTTTTTGGGAAATCTAGGTCGACATTTAGATCACCTAAAATCATAATAGGGTAACTACGAGCTTTATTCTCATTTATTATAGATTGAAAAAACGGAAATGACTTTTGATTAGGCCCATAGGCGTTAATTAAATAAAAATTAAAATCATCACAATTTATTAAAATTTGATGCCAATCACTGACACCGGTGTATTCTCTTGTGCAGGATGGAATATTAAATTTTTGGAGATAAAAGTCAGTACACCTCTGGAATTTTCCGAACCAGTAAAAAAATTATAATAACTTTGTGGAAGACAAAAAGGACATGTATTTATACAAGAAGAAGATACTTTGGATTTGACATCTTGCAAACATAATAAGTCAGGCTTCATTAACAAAAGATGTTTCATCAACGCATGACGGGGATGACGAGATCTGCCACCCCTTATATTTAATGAAATTATTTTATTTATGTACCACTGTCCTCCAGTATCAGTGTGATTTAAGGACTTGGATGGGAAACATGAGGTAATCTTCAACTGAGACTCACTGTCCCTAAAGGAAGTCACATTTTTTGAAGAGATCATGAGGGGAATATAAACACATATTTATACACAGTAGAAACGAAAATTACTCTCGACAATTGGCTCTTTTACCCGTGTTCTTTACTCTCTCAGGGGATAAAATAGAATCAGAGCGATTTCTTTTACCAGCCGACTGAGAACGAGTCCTTGAGGACAAGATCTGCTGGATTTCGTGGCGCTGTTTCAATGGTTTTTTTGTCTTGTCAATTGGCTTTTCATTATGAAGGGAGGCATTCTCCTCAGCTAATGTAAGAGAAGGTGACGTTTCAGGTCCAAGAGGGATAGACTTATTGTTGTCCATATCCGACACAGTAACACTCGGTGGGTTAAGACGAGAAGAATTTACATTTATAGTGGGGGACCTCTCAGAGGCAGCAATTGATGAGACGACTGTTGATGAAGAAATCTCCTCATCCAGTTGGTTGAGGTCTGAGGATTTTACAATTTCAATAGGTGACCCACTAGAAACCCCCACAAGAGGTACATCAACCGCTATTGAAGAAATCTCCCTAGTGACCGGAGCCGAGTTAATGGTATCAAATGGAGTAGCCTCATCACTAGAGGCATCCAAAATCTCTAAAGCTAAATCATTTTAACATTTCTCACCTCGCTAGTAACTTCAGTGGTATTAGAATCACCTGTTACAAGAATTGTAGGATGTGAGGAATTATTACTACTACTACTCTTATCGGATTCCTTTGAAGTTAAAACTATTTCCGCTTGAGGGACAGTTTTGGATACTACTACATTATTAGACTCGCCAATCACATTGTTGGTACGATCCTCTAACGTTTTAATTAAAGTTTTCTCATAATCAAAAGTTCTAACTCTCTGTTCATTACAATAGTATTTTAGATGGCCAAAATTAAAACACCGTTGACATTGGATTTTAGAACCAGAAAATTTTAGCCTTACAAGATTACCCTTGAAGGCTATAATCTGCGGTAGCGTTGAGGGGTCAGTTATTATCTCAATAACATAATCACTATCTCGCCAAATCTCTCTATAATTACTGTATTTTTCTTCCGCTGTTTTATTCACTGGGTTTTTTTCGGGTAGTGATTTAACACTTCTCCCCATTTACCCATCCATTTCACCATACTCGCCTCATCAACTCTCTTAAAAGTATTAATAAGAGTGACAGTTACCTTCTTTTTTCCATCAACAACAACCTTATCAATCCCCTTCAATTTGAATACGGCATCGACAAGGACTCCTTCATGGTTCAAAACCTTCATAGTAAATGATCTCTTGAGATCATTCAACCTCGTTCTAACATCGACTGGACATCTTGTATAGAAACAAGCTTGACCCAATCCAAACCTAGGGTTAGCACCCGCAATTTCCTCTTCCCTAAAGCCATACAGCACAGCTAAGTCATACACATTAATATGCTTCAAGTTATCAGTCTTGAAACACTCTCCATTAGAATTTTCGCACGTTAGAACGAATGACTCCCATTTAAAGGATCCATTCAAATTCATGCGTATTTCTTCATCATTGTATTTTTTATTTTTGACTACATTGGCGTAATCTCTTCTCTTTAGATATGTCCTCCCCGAAATATTGTCAGGGGGATCACCCGGAGATAGATCAGACATATCAAGAGGAAAAAAAAAAACCAAATATAAAGATGTAAAAAAAGACAGAAGAAAAGAAAAAAAAGAAAAAAAGAAGAAAATAAACTTCTTAAGACGAAAGAGAGGAGAGAACTCTCTTTTAAAAAAAACAACAAACCCGGGAGCCCAAGAGATCCTGGCCTCCAGTCCACTCCCGGAGCTAGAAAGACGGCTTTTCGTAGCTGGCAGAAGTCCTGAGTCCGTTAGGGAGCAGTAAATAACGAAATAAGATCACAGATGAGTCCAAAATCACTATAAAAGTGCACAAACACGACGACTAAACGCACACAGCAAAGTCACACGTCCGCACGCTTTAAGATACATAAGAAGATATTTGTTTTTAAGTAG